>JAJIYU010001571.1:0-35208 GCA_030144865.1 Tinospora cordifolia | reverse complement strand
GTGCTAAAGATTTTGGATATATTTATTTTTTTAAAATAATTTATGATTGATAGAGTTAAAATAATATTAGAATCTAAACTTAGTTTCTAGGGCATCAATAGTAATATTATAACTGTTCATACACTGATGAAGGATGTACGAATTCTCTAAAAAAGGAGAACTACAATGGTCCCCACCTGACTGCCCAGATCCCAAAATTGAATTCAAACAAATGCATTTTTTTTTTTAGATTTGTTGTGCTGCGAGTTCAATGTTTTGATGAATCGTGGAATTTAATCTCTTTATTTATATTAATTTCGATCGTATCCACACACCATAATTACAATTACATTGTTGGAGCAAAACAAGAGATCATCTAGCTGAGCTAATATAACCTTGCCAGGACGAGAAAGGACTGTTCATTTCGAACAAAATAAAAGAGGTATTCGTCAATATATTTCTTATGTACCTATAGGTGCTATATTGGATTTGAATCAGATTTTAGAAGTTCTCATATTTGATTGAATATTGTATTATACTAATTCTCTGCTCTGTTGATCCCTTGGTTCTAATTTAATTCTATTACTCGAATTAAGGTTCTTAAGATTCATTGGGTTAAAATTAAACTATGAATATACAAGCTATGTCTGTTTAGCTTTCCAACTATAAAAGTTGAAAAGCTAATCTAATTGCTATATCTTCTATTCAAAGAGAATAAATAAGTCTGGATGTAATGCTGATTCAAAAGATCCATAATTTATGTTTTATCTTTCGTTTTCTTTTCGTTTATTTCGATAAAGATATTGATGAATTCCGATTCTTTCTTTTTCTATTGACTATTGAGCTAACTCAACGGTAGAGTACTCGGCTTTTAAGTGCGGCTAGAATCTTTTACACATTCTGATCGAGATGTATGGATCCATAGATCTATATGTCTATATAAATCTTGTTCGTGGATTAACAAAAATGTGCAAAAGTTATATTTGCCTCTGACATTCTAATTTAGAAGCCCGATATTAATTATTAAAGGTCACACTTTTACTTATTTGAAAAAATTGGACTTCCAACTTTAAATAAAGTAGTAATATTGATGTCTGCTGCTAAAATCAGTTATTTAACGTCTATGTCTCTTAACTAGTATTGACATTAATTTAAAAATAACTGATAATGATTTTATTTATTATATATGTTTCTTTTTTAAAATTTCATATGCATTATTTTTCTCTTCCTAAAATGGCATAAACTTACAACAAAATAATTGCAATATATATTTTTAATGGTACTTGTAATATATGGATCAGTTATTAATAAAATATCATTATATCATCATTATTATATTATTATTTATTTTATCAATTATTTGTTTTTTCACCCATCTTTCCTTATTCCCTCCTATTATTTCTCTCTCCTTTCTTTCTCCCCAAGTTTAGTCTCTCAACACTTCAACATTCACTTTCCTTTCCTCTTATCCTTGGACTTTTACCTATCTCTTGTTTTTATCTTTCTTGCTTTTGCATATATATACTTTTCTCTTTTTTCTCAAGTTTTCTTACCTACTTTTACTTTTCTATAGTTTCTTTCTATCTCAAGCTTCCTTTTATTTGTTTACAATTTATCTTTCTTTCATTTTTTTTCTTATCCTGATCTATGCCTAGATTCGCCATTTGCAAACTTTTTTTTATTTTTCATATATGTACATATATTCTACAAGAGTTCAAATGGAACATTTACCTGTAATGATTTTTACATTAAGTGCCTTGTAAACAGAAACATGGTTATATAATGAAAGAAATGGAATATGAATATAAATTGTAATTGAAAATGGAAAGTATGAGAAGATATATATATATTTTTTTTTCAATTTACCTTAGGTTTAATAACTTTTCATGGTTAATAACTTGAAAAGGGTAGTTAATTTACAACCCTCTCTTTTTTCATTATATGTTGATATATATTCAACAAATAGACAACTCATCTTTTCCATAATGATTTAATGGATAACTCACATTCTTCATAATAATTTACATGATTCATCACCACATAATAACTCACTTTCTTCATAATGAATTATGTGATGATTAATTATCATCCTAGTAACAACTCATCTTTTTCATAATGTGACGAGTCATCACCATCATAATAATTTATCAATATATACGTACGTACGTACATACATACATACATATATATATATAATCATTATGTATTTAAAATTTTCTTTTTGCCCTTATTTCAATATCTTAAGTATCTTATAAGTCGCAATTGCTTGTAAATAAGTATTATCTAGTTTGTGATTACCTTTAGATTATATATTTTATTTTATGATTGTTTTTAGATAAATATCTTTATTATTACCATTATTTATTATATTTTTAAATATTATTCAATTTTCAATCTTTCATATATATTTTATTCTAACTTATTTGTCCTTAAGATCATCAGCTTTGATATCATAAAAATTGTCACTCATCAATCCTATCATTATTGTATCAAGTTTAACTATAAGGATCTTTAAATACAGTCAAAGATTAATGTGAACAACTTTGATATCACCAATCACATTATACTATTTATTGATTAACATAAACTAACATTAAACAATACAACAACTATATGTAGCAAAATTTGATTGTATTTATAGCTTATTATGTCTTATTATTTATAAATGCACATTATCCAAGTCTTTTTTCTTCTTTCCTCCTTGATAATCTCTTGCTTTCCTAAGCTGTTTATTACACATTTTTGTTCATAATTTCTTGAAAAAAAATTGGTGAGCATAATGCTCAATGGATCCCCTGGCAAATTTTTCTTATGTACTAACTCAATCGATAATAATTACACAAATAACATACAAGTTATAAACGATAATAAAATAATATAAAGAAATTTTGTAATCTCAAACATCATCATTTGCTCTATTTAGCTATCCAATAAAGGGCATCTCTTACCTATAATTCATTTACTAATGAATAGTAAAAATGTATGCATAATTCTAAATTTACTTTTTAAAAGGTAGAGATATGACAAGTATACTATAAATTCTTCTTCACCTCAACATTTTGACTCATTGTGTCGTTTTGAGCTTACATAACTCCTTGTGATACTTAATAGAGAAGAGAGACTGATGTGAAATTAACTATCCCCATAAGTCACAAATCTTCAAAAATGTTTATGATATTCAAAAGAAATATTTTTAATTACTTTTGTCCTCTTTCTAAGTATCCCTCAAAGTATTTTTAATATCTATTTGATTTATTCAAAAATATATTTGAAAATGCTATAAATAGTAATTTAGTCCCCTTTTAACCTTAATACCCTTGAAAATTATTAAAATGCTAGCTTTATCATAGAATTAAATTGCTTATGCCATTTTTTTAAATATGTTACTTTTTATGTGATTTTAGATGAGGACAGCTAAATAAACTCTACAAGTATACTATTTAGACCCTATACCCTTTTTCTTTTTTTTCTCAATCTCACACCTTTGTATGCCAAACTGTTCTATTCAAGTTCTTCTTCATTTAAAAAAATAAAATTCAATGGTGCAGAGCATGATCTTTAACGAGGATAATGTTGCTATTTGCAACACTTCTAACAATATGACCCAAATTTTTTAGTTGTGTTTTGCAATACTCATTTTGATCAATAAAATAAAAAACAAACAACAAAAAAGAAAAAAAAGTTTGAAATATAAAAAATGCGATATAAGGTTAAAAATAATATAAAAAAATGTAAGAAAAAAGACTTTGAGTTTAAATAATAAATTTTTGGAATTAAATAAAAGACTTTTCTCTTGTTTAGAATATATTTTTAGATTATATTTTATTTTTCAAATTAAAAAATAAAAATAAATTTAAAAAATTATGAGTTTCATCTATTAATTTTAAAAAAATAAATAAAATGTAATGAAAGAGAATGTAATAGGGTGTAACCACTATACATATTCATAATAAAAAAAATATTTAATATGATTTTAATGTAATAAGGTAGCAAGGTGACATAAATATTACATCCAACACAGAACCAATAAATAATCATTAACAAAAGCAAATCCAAATCAGATAAATCCAATCGAATTACATCTTAGACATATCACATATCCCTCTAAGCCAGAGCGAAGCGCGGCTTCTTGGACGGAGCTCGTAAAGCATGACAAGTGGCAGGCAGTTAAACTGGGTGGCATTCAGCGGTGAGTGGGTCTTTGAGATGACATGTCCACGACTCCCCTGCATGATGTACACGTGTCACAGTAAGCTTGACCCCCATCTGCCTTCCAGTCCCTACAAAACAGGCTCGCTTCTTACTTGAAAATAACTTGCCAAGAAAGAAGAATTGGAAGAGGGAAGAGATGGAGAGGAATTATAGGAAGCATCTTTCCACCATTGCCAACGAAGTTCTTCACAGATGTGCAGAGTACTTAATATATCTTCATTACCATCATCATCTTTAATAGTGTTCTGAATTGTTTTGACGACGAGTCATTACAATTAATTGGGTTACTATAAGCTTTTGATGATTTTGATTACGCTTTGGTTTACTTGTTTATATCTTCCATCCATCGTTTTAGGTTATGTTATCTCTGGCGTAAATTGTCTAGGAATTAATGATCCATATAGTTGATCTGAGATTTCATATGTAGGATATAGACCATCAAGATATCGATTTACTCTTGTGATTTGTCTGGAAATGATGTACAGGTCTTGATATGAAAACGAGAATATAATCTGAAAAGGGAAATTGAACTTTTCTTAACAGAAAGTTAAAACTAAATAAGTTTTCAGGTACAGAAAAGTAGAAAACTATATTCAGATCGGATTCTGCCTCCTCCAATTTTATATTAAAAGTTGAAAAATATTGAAGTGATTATTGCAGTTGTAGCACTTAACTATGAGATAAATGGGGTAATATGCATTTTGAAGTAGTTATGTATGCATTTGTTTAAGAGTAATGTCATATAAACTTCATTTGGAACACAAAATATATTTGGAGCTGTACATTGTACTTTTCTTCTAATAGTATAAGTACATCACATTATATGTTAGTTTTATACACATTTCCCAATACTGAACGGTACATTTGCACTCTTCTTAGAATTGAATTATAAACATTTGATATTGAATTGATAATGCTAGATTAGATTTTTATTTGCTTTTTCAATGAGTTGAGCTCGAATGAATCACAACTCCTCTTAGAAAACCAAGATGAAATATTCAGGACTTTGGGCACCACAGTGGACGGTTTGGTGGAAGAGTTTGAGGTTGCATGGAAGCTAGATACAGGTAGTTATGCAAGAAAATTGGTGGAATATTGCAGCTCAAAAGCTCTTTGTAACCTATGTCGTAACATGGAAGATAAGATCAATGACGGGTCATTTAGCCGATTTACCTTCAATATGATGGTTGCTTGGGAGAGACCAAGCTCCACCGATGACGAGTTTGACTCGGTTAGTTCATTTATTTCTCCCTTTTCTTTGTTTTTGAGTTTACACAATTTACTGCTCCATAAAACCTTGTAATTGCACCAAACTCAAATCTAAATTTATTAGAATTGCAAGCGCCTATACTAGAATCAATTTTAAGTTTTGCCTTGGCGATTGCTCCATCAAATTCTATGATGACCAAGGACTTCCTCATTTGTCAAATCTGTCAAGTAAATTTTCTGCAAAGTCAAATGGGTCTTGGAAATTTTAATCCAGTTTTTGCCACAAAACAAAAGATAGTTGAAGTTTATTTTTGTCTCAGTAATGCAAGTTGATAATTGGAGGCTAAGACCAGAACTCGTCACAGGTATAGGGTAGCTGTTGTTGCTCTTTGCTTTTTTGCCAGCTTAACAATCTCTCAAGCGATTTTACCAACCCGTATTATCTTGTGGAGCTTTCTATTGGAATCAACACAAAAGTATTGTTTTGTCATACTTTTATGTAGGAGCGTGTGGCAAAGGAGAAAGAAGATAAGAAGTTACATCTACGGGTGGCTGGAGAAGTGCATGATGACATCCCTCTTTTCTATTCAGATCTCATGCCACTCTTGGTAAGTAAGCCATTATCTTATTTACCAGAACTTTTACATCAAATTAAGTTTGCAATAGTTTTTTTTTTTTTTTAAAGAGAGAGAGAGAGAGAGAAGGAAAAAATTTGTTTAGATATAGAACTAGTTATGCACATGCAAATAAATATGATAATAGCAATTTGATTTTTTCTTCTTTTTTTATTTTTTTTGAGGCCATGGTGTCCTCTTATTATGACCAACTACGAAAAGGAGTTTGAAGAAGCTCAAGGGGTAAGATCAAGAGTTAAAACCCATATGAACTTCTTGGTCACGGCCCCTTTTTCCAATCACCTACAATGCCGTGACGTGTGACAATAGCAATTTAATTTAGCTAAATACAGCATTTCCATAGGAATTTTCTTTGTTAACAATGGTTTTCTTTTTCGGCACAGGTTGACAACGAGCCAAGTGTTGGGGAAGATGCTTATGTATGGATGGGGTCGTTAATTCCATTGGCTGTTGATGTTGTGAACGGGCGCTTTACTTTTGAATCACTAACAATAGCCACAGCACATCGGCTTTATTTCCCTGCATATGATAAATTTCTCCAAGAAATTGACAAGTAATGAACCTCACCTAGTTGGTTATGGACAGTTATGAACATCATTCTACTGCACTGGGAAGCAAATAGGGAGTCAAGATAATAAGGGCTGTTGTTTACTTATTTGTTCACACGACGTAGTTTTTAACATTCAAAGCACACAATTGCAGGTGCGTCAAATATTTGCAAAAACAAGCAACACCGACCGGGGTTGAGTTGGCGGACGATGAATATATACTGCATGTTGAGGGAAATGCAAAGACGCAGCGGGTAGTGCGCCATATCGGCGGAACAAGTTGGCCCGGTTTGTGTTTACATTTTCCTTCCAGCCTACAGTATCATATTTTCAAGGTTTCCCTTCATAACTTGGGTAGATGAATCTTACATTTGTTAATATCAATTTTTTCTTTTTTCTTTCTAGGTAGACTTACGTTAACGAATCGCGCACTTTATTTCGAGGCTTATGGAGTTGTATCGTATGAGAAAGCGTTGAAGATTGACCTTTCGAAGAACATTGATCACAATGTGAAGCGCACGGCAACCGGTCCGTGGGGAGCTCCTCTCTTTGACAAGGCAATTACGTATGAGTCACCAGAATTGTAAGAACCACTACTCTACATTTTTTTAATTTACATTACTTTTCTTATCTCTGTTTCCAATACAGATATTTGGTTCCTGATGGTTATTTGCCATTTTACTTGCTCTTTCATCTCTACCACTCTAAATGGTTTAGGGTCATATTTATTATTGTTGGAAATGGTTAATTGAAACTGTTGTTAGAAAAAGTTTATATAAACCGTATGTTACATGTCTTTTGATTGTATACATTTGGTTTATTATTTAAATAGGTCTATCTTTTAATTTGAAAGTGGTGAAAAATAAAAAGCAAGAAAGATATATTAATGAACAATTATTCTCCAAATTAAAATCCAATAAGCTTAATTCTCCGAGAATAGAAAACATGTGAATCATCACTGAAATTTTGATAACACTCTTCTGCATCTTGTTAATTTTATATTTATTTTATATCTACAATTATTCCTCAGTTCTGAACCTTTTAAACCTATGCACTATATCATATGCTTAGATATCATACTATCATCCACTTGATGATTCGGCCAACTGCATCTTATACTATAGGGAGTTCTTTATTATGTTTTCTTTGAGTTCCTCTTTGTTGAGATATGCAGGACTTGACTTACTATCTTTGCAGATCAGACTCGGTGGTTTTGGAGTTCCCAGAGATGACAAGTTCGACAAGACGTGATCATTGGTTTGCACTAATAAAGGAAGTAATCCTATTGCACCAATTCTTATCAAAGTTCAACATTGTGTCTTCTTTGCAAATGTGGGAAATGCACTCTAGAACGATATTAGCAATACTAAGGCTCCACGCAGCAAGAGAGATGTTGAGGATGTCGCCCCCGAGTCCCCATAGTTTCTTGATATTTGCCTTGTTCGATGAGTTGCCCAAAGGGGATTTTGTGCTACAAGAGCTTTCTAATAATCTAAAACAGCTCAGTAACATACATCCTTGTAGTGGAAGCTCTATTCTGAAAAGATTAAACATGTCTCATCCTTCTGTCTCAAGCATGGAGATAAAAGAAGAGGTCGATGCAATTCAAAATGATCAAACCGAGAATTTTTCTTCATGGGACACAACAATTAACCAAGTAAGAGAGGAAGCGAGAGAAGTCAGTATAGCAAAAGCTACTACAGAAGGGTTAAAAGAAGAAGGAATTGGCGATAGCCTCACCGTTCTACTGGTACGCTATTAATTAATGCAGCTCCTTAAAACTTGTGCTTAGTTTTGCTGTTTGCTTATTTGAGATAAACTTTCTTTTACTTCTTGACAAAATTTGTAAGTTTTGTGACTTTTTTTGGTATTATTATTTAGTGTTATGAGACACCTTTAATGGAAGTAATCATGAATGCTTGATGTATCTGTCACTCACTCTTTGGATTTGCTTCGGTAGGAACTGTTAAGCCCACTTAAAAGGGTGGTACCATGGTTTCAAGAAGTCCTCTCCTGGAAGAGACCTGTGAGCAGCATCCTCGTCCTTTTCACGACACTATTAATCATATACAAGTGAGCTATTCTAGAATTACAAATTTAGGATCACATTAATGTGTTGCTTTTTATGTAGGTGAGTGATGTATTTTTTTTAAATTTTTTTGGGGGTGCACAGGGAATGGATAGGCAAGGCAATAGCAGGATTTTTTATTTGGGCAGCAGCGCTGATGCTCTGTGCCCGCCATGAAAGGATAAAAGATAGACACACAGAGATTGTTGTGTCCACTTCGTCTGACCAAACAACCATGGAGACCATTGTCTCTGCACAACACGGGCTGAACGCAGTTCGGAAAATGGTTCAAACAGCCAACATTACAATCCTTAAGATCCAGTCAATATTTTTATCCAAGGCTGCTAAGGTAACTTCTGAGAATCATAAGAGAATCATGCCATGAAAGTTACTCTTTAGTATTGTTTAAGAACGTGGGTCCTTGATCAATATTAGTTTTTTCAAGTTGTGCCGAAAATGAAGTAACGGTATTGATGACTTTGAACAAGAGTCTCTTGGTCATGAGAAACTGCACTTTGACGGATAATCTTAGGCCTAAGAATGTGTTATGAGCCTCTTAGTATTATTTCAAGAGTTTTTACATGCTTCATCTATTGATTTGATTGCAACATTTGGTTTTGAAATGTAGCATGGAGAACAGGTGATGTTGGCGATGGTTGGGCTTGCAATCTTGCTAGCAATAGTCCCATTGAAGATTATCATCACTGCATCAGTGGCTCATGTGTTTCTCATGAACTCAAAGATTGGAAAGTACCTGAGAAATGAAAAGGGTCGTAGAAGGCTAAAGGAATGGTGGGACTCCATTCCTGTTGTTCCTGTGAGAACCGTTAACCAGAATACTGCAGCTCAATCTTGAATCACAAATCGATTATTCCGCAAGTCTTTCTTTCTTTCCATACGGAGTGATACTTTCAAGCTTTTGCACATACAAACAAACAAACAAAACAACAGCTCATATCTTGTACAACTGCCATTTAGCCATTTAGCCGTCAACATGGTGTTTCTTATCATTCTGCGCAGAAGTATAGCACCCACCTGCTATAAATTGTTGGGTATCATAAATAGTTTGAGCATAAATTGTTGATGACGGCAGTCAAAATTGTGGGGCATCATAAATTAAAATTGTTAGAGCATTTCCAAGGAAATGGATTGTGGGAAAAACCAATCATCGCAAGAAAATTTTTCTAATGCAACTATCATAGTTACTCTCAAAGTTGAGGTTAAAAAAAAGGGGGCAGAAGAGAGAGAAATTGTTAACATCAACTATTTACTATTTACTTTTTTTTATGGTCCAAGTACTATCTTATATTATACATGTGTACTTTTTGACGTCGATAGTGTGACAATTTTTTATAATTTATTTATTTATGCGATTTAAAATAAACAACATAATCTAAGAACATTGGACATGTCTGTACAAGCTGACGTTTCTTTTCTTTTTTCTTTTTTTATTTTCCCCCTCTGTGTCGCCCCTAAATCAGTTGGCAAAAGCAGTAGGAGGGAGGGTAGCTTCCAGAGCAATCTCAGGTACGGTTCGCCTCCTAGTCAGGCTTGAGACTTTTTAGTAACACCGACACCTGAAGTACTAAGATTTAATCAACCTGTCATACTTAGCAAATTCCGCTTTACATGCCCAGCGCCCCGAACGTACTAAACATCTCAAATGGATCAAGATCCATGCCGTGCAATCATGCATCTCTTCAATTTTTCTTACGCAGTTCAACATGAACATGGCGAAGGAAGAACAAAGATCATAAAAAAGAAAATTTGGTTTTCTTCTTTTTCTTTTCTCGACCCAAAGGAACCTGCAAATCTGGGTAGCTACATGTGTTACAAGCCCTAAGTCGCCAGGAAGAAACATAAGGCTAAAAGCAGATGCATATCGGACCGTTAAAATTGTCATATACATAGCCAGATGCCTTATAGTATAGATGACAAGGTTGAACAAGTAGGGTGTGTAATGTATATAAACGAATAATCTTACAAAGTCGGCTACATTCTCAAACTTTGCCATGGGAGATGTTGCTGCTCAGAATAAGGCAGCCAAGCATCATTGTTCTTCCTGTGTTAGTTCCCTCTAGCTTTTTCCAAGTCGGGTAAATCTGTAAACACACAGGTAAAACAAAAGATGATAACAATAGTATACCGGAGGCACCGCAGCTTGACAAAATTTTAGTAATTTTTTTAAAACGTTGTTTTGAAGTTGTAAGCACACAGTATGTAGTTTTCCTAGCCACTTTTGGAACAGGACTTACAGAGCATTCCTTCGTCATCACTATTTTCATCTTCACCTACTCCCTGAAGAAAACAGAGTCATAAAATGACACAATGTACTGGAATTTATATTCTTCTTTTAAAAATAATTTTAAATATGTCCAAAAACAGCAGAGAAGATTATATTACCATGGTATCATCGTCGTCGTCATCAGACAGGTCAGCTGCAGCAAAGATGGCAAGAAGAGGAATTAGGTTAATTGATTACCAAAAAGTCATTCGACATCTTTTATAAACAAAGTATTTTACAAAGGCATATTATTGTAACAGTTCAATTATCAGCGCAACTAATTCCCTATTATAACACCAAAAGGCTAAAATTATTGATCCATCTTGGCTATGCTATGAGAAATGTGACCAATTCAGGTGAGAGAGACATAGTAGTAGACCAAGAAAAGAACTAAAACAACTATGGATTCTGTAGTTTCCATACGGCTGTCAAGTTTGAATATTTGATCCATGCTCAATTCTACAAGGACCCTTCTAAAATACAAGTGCAAAAGCTAGACTACAGTTAAGAGGCAAGGAATCAATTGCTTCAAGAATTTAGATAAAATTGTTAGAGCTAGGGAAAGAACAGACATTACCAAAAGAACACTCAAATCTTACAAAAAAAAAAAAGTAGCAAATGCCTGAAAGATCTGAAAAGATGCTTAGTCACTTACAGTTGACTGATTCATCATCCTCATCACACCACATATTCCAATCAACCTTGATGTAAGGAGCAGGTTTTTCATCTGACTTCAGCAGCCTCTTCCACCATCCCTTCTGCTCTTTCTGAATTGAGCAAATGATATTCCTCAATCCAACATTGATTTTACAACCCTGAAGCAGAGCGAATAAATATAAAGCAAGGAACAAAAAAAAAGCTAGTCTTAGCATTTTCACAAGATATTTATAGTGTCATTTTCTTTGGGAAAAACGTCTTAACAAGAATTCCTTAACATCATTAATACTGATGTTTTAGAAATAGTATAATGCATCATTATACTTGCTAGTCCATCTAGTCTCATGCGAATCAAATATCATCATTAGTACTGATGCTTTACAAGCAGCATAGCCTATGACGAGTGGAACCTTAAGCAAAGAACAGAGATATATATGGACAATGATATCATGATTACAATTCAACTTTATTTGAACAATAATAGAATAGAATTAAAAACATTGAAGTAAGTCATTCAACCATGAAATGAGCAATAAAATAGCAGTTACTTTATTCCCAAATAAAAAATTGTAAAAATCTTCTCCATCCCTATCAAAAGGTGCAGATTTCACTCATACAGTAATATAAGTGTTTTTTTCTTTCTTCCTTTTTCTGCCTCTTCTCCTTTTTTTTTTTTTGGGTCAAGGAGTTGGTAAAGTAAGTTCAAAGTTTTAAAATGAAGCACCCAATTCTCTGGGCTGATTGTAAATCCATCACTACAACTGTGAATTCTTAACCGTTACAGTTTTCTCAATTACACAAAAGTTTGAGTCCAATCTAGTTTTACAATCATACATAATACAATTCATCTTCCAGTTTCTTTTGTTTGTTTTTATTCTTTTTTGTTTTTTATTTTTTTCTGAGGTAGGTGTTGTTGTTCATAGCTTTTTTTTTTTTTTCCAGAAAGATAGCAGACCGGTCTCAAAGCTCTTTCACATTGATTGGCTTAGTAGGAAATCAGGTACACAAAAGCAATACAAATAACAGTGAAATTTATCTAACATGAGTAGCTAATATGTAACATACACGACCCCTAAAATATGCAATCCATTTTTTGGACAATTCAAAGTGATTTTTTCTAATATATCAAACGTGACCTAAATAATGAAAATGCTTTTATTTATGTGTGAGAACTAAAAAGTTAATTTTCCTTAATATATCAAAAGTCATTTGACATTATTAAAAAATAAATGGATGTAAGTGTGCCGAAGATTTTGTATTTTGGGCTTTGAACAATTAAAATTAACCAATCACAAAATTAGCAGCAAATACATTGCCCAAAAAAGGATCTTTGCTACTTCCCACTACCTTTTAGCAATATGTTGACTATGAGTTAATGATTTGGTGCAGGTTGTAAATAAATCCTTTGTTGAATAAACGCATTAATTTTTCAAGATGAAAGATGATTAATCCTGAAAAGACTAAAGTAATAGATCATAATTTATATATAAAGCATAAACGAATTTTAAGAAAATAAAAATTTTATCAAAATATTCAATGTCTTAACACTTGAATCTAATAAAGCAAGAGTTATGAGTTATACCTCAACTATCATCATTTTCATCAAGGGATACACTACACTGGTCTCCAAATAGTTCAAGTAGCATTCACACCTTGTGAAGTTGTCTTGTATTATTGATGCTATCTAACTCCAAGAATAAGAATGAGTGTGGTCCTTGCGAATTTAGTTGGTGTTAAATCAGATAAAGCTTTGCCATTTCAGATTTTTACCTCTAATTAGTCTAACTCAAGATTTGATTCTTCTAAATATTTATTGCTAATTAACCTTTTTGAGTGTTTCCCAAGCAGCAAACAATCCTAACCATCTTAATGCTGCTGATATTATATTAAAGGAAAGATCTATTAGATGACAAGGCAAGTTTATTTAACATGGCAACAAATGAGCTCACCTCAGGATTTATTGCTCCATACAGCTCTAGGCTGAAATCAAAAGGTTTGTCTTGTGCTCCCATTGCAGAGAAACTAAATAACCCCTGAGGCTCACTTTTAACAGAAATATCTTTTGCATCTGGTAAAGAAATGGTGAGGTAGACTTTATCAGACCGTTGCGCCCATAGCACTTCAGGATGGCGACTGAATACACCAATACAATGTCATTATCTTACTACTACCAGGAAAACAAGAAAGAAATAGTAGCGTTTGGAAAATTACCAAATGCACAAAGTATTTAATGTTAAACCTTCTTAAGAATTGAAAATAAACTATCAAGAGGGCCAACTTCCCAACAAACTTAGCTGAAGAACAAAAGAGTGAACGTGCCCACAACACCAAGATAAGGGTAAAAATCACAATTTATTTACATTCCAATATCTATTGCAAATAGTTCATTGCAATTGCCACGGAAAAATGCACAAAAGAGAAAAGGCTAGGCATATGAAAAATCAAAACATTTAAAGTTTTTAAATTTTGATACAAACTTAAAAGAGATCAATCATTGCCTCCCTCATTCTCAAAGGTTCTTCAACAATTGTACAAAACTAGAAGTCTAGAACACAACAGAATGAAGCATTCACAAGGTATAACGACTCTTTTCTATGTTATTAAAAGGAATAGATCAGTAACCATTCGTTGTAATGTAAAACAAGATCAAGACCTAGACCCATAGGTAAAGCCCAACAACTTTTGAGGGCCTCATTTTGAATCCCACATACAGATGGCAGACCTACAACTAATTTCACTAGCAAGAAGTTTTGGATAATCTTTACAAGTTTACCAGCAATAGTTGGGGTAGAAAGAGTCAATCACCAAAAATAATTTATACTTTTTTTTTAGTATAAACTAAAAGATTATATTATATTAATAAGAGTTTAAGTACATTGTTAGATGAGAAATCCAACAAGAAAGCAAAATACAAAAATAATTTATATTTTAGAAAAGCTATAATCACAATATCAAAAAAACTTGTACAATGGAAGATGAAATAATATATTTATGGAGTCTTACAAAACTAATGCTTGCCACTATGAAAGATTTATGAGTTGATTAAAATATAATTCATACCTAGATGTTATTTTCCTTTTACTTTTCTTAATCAAAATATCTCTATCATTTTCACCCATTTTGAGCAAGATAGAGCTAAAGCACCATATACTTGCATCTTTTGCGGGGATCATCAGATACAAAATGATACTAACATCCTTTTTTTGTTTACAATTTAAAAGGCAAATAGTTTACTAAACTCTTGAACAATTTCTTTCACAATTATTTCCAAGCTTGCTGATGAAATGACAAATTTTATATTTTGCCCTTGTGATTTTAGGTTTGGAAGAAACCTAACAAATGTTTACCTTTAGTCTTTAATAATGGCAAAAATAAGAATAAGCCCCACATTTATTAGGGTTCAATAGGAGTTTAAGTTATTTACAAGCCTTAAGGCTTTTAAATAAACTTGCCTTGTCATCTAATAAACTTTCCTTTAGAACTAAATGAGCCCAAATCATATGCTAACCCGATCCATGTTTCAAGTTTTAAGCTATTAAAAAAAAAACTTAACAAATAGAAAGGTAGCAAATACATTGCATAAATATTAAGTATTTATCATTTTCCCTATTTATCATTGTATACAAAAGGGAATTACAATACTTTGTCATTTAGGTTAGGATTTCTACTTTTTTAACAAACCTAAAGACAAACTATTAAAAGGGGGTTTATCAAAGGATGCCTTGGCCTGTTTAAGAGTACCAGCTTTAGTTTATTTTCAGAGAAAAAAAAGTTTTCTTAACAACTAAAATGATGGGTCATAATAATATAAAAGCTATAAATGTAAATTTCTTTTTGAGTTTTTTTTTTTTTTTTCACATTTACTTTTTGGCATAGAAAATCTACTAAGCCTCATCGTGTCTCAAGGCATAAGTCTCATCACTATGACATTAAGACTTGAGCCTCAATGCTTTTTAGCACCTCGCCTCAAGGCATAAGCCTCAAATGCTTTTTAAGATAGTGATTAACCGTAAGGGTTTGTTTCACTAACGTAAGAGTTTGGAATTTTAATTTGAATATATATTCTATTTTGAACTCTACAAAAGGGGTGCTAAAATCTATATTTTGTATCAACAAATCCAAAGTAGGAACACCAACACTCATCTACTCCCAGTCCCAGCTTATCAAGAATTGATGCATTGCAAGTCAACCTGGTAAGCATAACCAATAGGCCAACGGTTTCCCCTATGAATAACCCCTCAACCTCCTCCAAGGATATATCAGTCACTGCTTTTCAAGCTAATATAAAACAATTCTCAAAACAACTTACTTCTAACTTTTTGCATCGGAAGGTCTTTGTCTAGCACAAACAGCAATGCCCCTTAATGGCAGTTTTTTTTTTTTTTTCTTATTCCAAATCTAGGTAGTTAACTCTTGTTGACGTTGGTTGGTTCATGTTTCTAGATCAGTTCATCTCTTCCATGTGCTCATCTACTTGATGTCTATCAAATCTTGCACTGACAAATAGGAAAAACATTTTAAAAAAATAGTACATAATTGCTCATCTCCTCTGGGACCTGTTACTAGATTGTGAATGTTAGGATGAACTAGATTATATATATATGACTTCTTTAAGAAATTTGCTGTAGACAAAAGGTTAGGTCATTCAAAGATTTTGCACCTAACTGAAATCACATCGCCTTTCTTGCCATGATTTGATCATTAAGGTTAGAACATAACAACAGAGTCTTTCATCGTGAGCCACACCCAGTAGCTTCCTTGTGGGAAGACATAAAGATTACTATTTGTCATTGGGTCTGTGTCTTCCACCAGTATAGATTTCACTTTGATGGATTGGTTCCTTCAGAGTAGTTGTCAGGTGGTGACATGAGTTTTTCTCTTTCTGGTGTATCCATATCACCTCTGGTGATTCACATTCAGTGTTCTCATTTTTTTCTTAAATGAAACCTTTTGAAATTTCCTCTTATAAAAATAAATAAATAAATAAATATCTAATTCTGTTTAAATAAAACAATAAAATTAATAATAAAAAAGACAACTTAAATTCTAAGGTATGGTAATACTGTATATTAAGGTACAATAATATACTTTACTTTAACAAAATAATACAAAATACCAATTTTAGTTAAAAATTAAGGTGCATTGTAATGCTTGAAATAAATAACATACCAAATATGCGTACTAATCATAAGGCTGACGATAAAGATTTGAGTTATTTTTCCCTAACATCAATTTGTTCCCCGTTTAATAGTTGGGACCCACCCGAGTCCTCAATCCATTTATCTGTACTGATTCCTACGGATGTGATGGTCCACTGTAACAAATCCCATAGGTTCCATTCAAACCAACCCTAAGACCTAAGCATTCCACGCCACTATCATCCACTGGCATTAGTAGTACCTATCCAACATGACCTGCGTTCGACCAAGCGACAAACAAAAATCAGATTCAAAACATTCCATCGGCACAAGACTTGCAATCACGATAAGCAGTAGATACATCCAACACCGTCCTTGCCATAATCATGTCAAACGAACTAAACCACCGTAACCGACATCACACAGAACCAATCGAACAGTACCTGCAGACTCGAAATACGCTCGCAAAACCCTAACATCCGAAGTTTCAGAAAACATCATCTAATTCATAAACATGAAAAACATACAGATAAAAACAGCTACATAAAAAATAATATATATTAAAAAGATCAGATTATGAGAGCATTGAGAGAGATCGTTGAAACCTCATTTCGATGGACGATCTTCGCAGTAGGATCTGCGGGGAGGAACCGGAGCTCGATTGGATCAAAAAAGAAAGAAATGTGGAGACAGTAAACGATGCGTGCGTGGTGCGTGTACAGAGGAAAAGCGTCTGGGGAGTGTGGAGAGCTTCTATTGGAGGGAAAGTATCTCTTGGGTTTGCCGAAGCCATAAATTATTAAAATAAATAAATAAAGAGATAAATTGCAGTTACCGGTAAAGAAGAAGGGCGGAGTACGGAAGTCAGGGCGTTTGGATGCAATCTAGTGATGCTCGGTTCGGGATTGGTTATCCCACTAGACCTTCTGTTTTCGTCCAAGGCCATCCTCAACCCTGAGGCATTGGAAGTGTCATCCTGGCGATGATTTTTTTCAGTTTTTTTTTTATTAAAAGTTTTTAAGTAAATTTATGATTTTTTCAGTTAAAAATAAATTTTTATATTGTATTATTTATTATTTAGTTATTATATATAAAAATATATTTTAAAAAATATAATAAAACAAAAATAAAAATGAAGTAAAATAAGAATATTATTATAATATTCTTTTGCAGTAAAACATAGAATAAATGAGTTAGAGAATAAGTTATTGTTTAATGTTAAAGTAACTTCAAAATAAAGCAAGGGTTAAGGCTATTGCCGGTGTCAAATAGGGGTGTTCATCAACCTGACCAACCCGAACCTTTTGGGTTAGTTAGGGTTGGATTGCATTAGTTATTTTTGTTGGGTTTAGTTTTAAAGTGTTTAACTCGAAGGGTTTGGGTTAGGTTGCAGGATAAATACTTAAAAATCTGAACGAAACCGACCTAATCCAATCTTACTTATTCTTCTTTTTTAATTATAAATATTTTTAAAAATAAATGAAATAAGTTTTTGAAATATTTTTATCATATATAAATGATAAACTTATAAATAATTATTTAAATTAATATGATTATTTATGTCATATCAAATCTTCTTTCTATATAAATGTCATCTATTATTTTTAAAAACTAATAATAATTATTTTTTCTTTCTATAAAATTATCTATTTCATATTAGAAGAATTTCAATTTGAAAGATGACATCATTAAGTTTTACTAATGTTAAATTTATGTTAATCAAATTAATAAGAATATTTCAAAAATAATATTATTTTTGTACGTATAATGAGTTAACTATAAAATATAATTAAAAATAAATATACAGAAAAATTTTTATGTAACGAAAACATTAAAATATAACAAAAAATATTGAATTAGAGCCAACCCAATAAACTGACCCAACCCAAACCGAACCCGAACTGTTTGGGTTGGGTTGAGTTTAATCATAGATTGGTTTGAGTTGGGTTTGAACTTTTCTAACCCGAACTGTTTGGGTTGGGTTGCGGGTTTATCCTAAACCCGATCCAACTTAACCCACGAACACCCCTAGTGTCAAAAATGGCACAGTTTTTTTTTTTATTTTCTTGAAGTTTTTTTTTCAGTTTTTTTTAGTTAAAATTTTTTTTCAATTAAAACTTTTCAGGTAAAATTTAGATTTTTTTAGTTGAAATTTTAAATTTTACATAATAATTTTTTGACTACTAATGATTTACTAAATAATTTTTATTTAATTAAATATATTATTAAATAATTATTTCAATTTTGTAGTATATTATTTATTTATAATTTAACACAATATTTAGTAAATATGTGAAGTACAATTTATATATATAAATAAATTTATTAAAAAATAATTAAAAAGAAACCAAAAAGATAAAAAGGAATATTTTTTTAAAGTAAAAAATTGAGTAAACAGGTTAGAGAATAAGTTATTGTTTGATATTAAAGTAACTTCTAAACGGAGTAATAGGTTGAAAATGCCTTAACGCCGTTGAGTTCTTACATGTTTAAAATTGATTATAAAAATAATAATTCCAACTATATTTGGTATATTTTATAAAAATAATAATTTTTAAATCTATGTTCCTTTTAAATCGTAGAGTAATCATGGATTTTCTGTATTTTCATTACAATGAAATATATCAACAAATGAATTATTCGAGATTTTACCTTAAATTTTATGAGCAATCTTAAAAACAAAATAAAAAATTATTTTGTAATTTTGTTGTTTCAAAATTTTGTATTTGACATCATATTTAAAAATTATCATGGTAGTATTATTGATTGTTTCAGATTTGAATATCCAATATTATTATAAAAAAAAGTAATTTTAAAATCTAATGTATCTTTGAAGTCACGTAATTATGCATTGAAAATCAACTAGCTATTAGCTTTCTTAAATAAGGGATTTTTCAATTTTTAATTGCTACAAAATGCCACGACCAATCTTACAGCTAAATTTAAATAATGCTAAAGAGTAAAGACCCTTGTATATCATTTTTGCATTTCATAGAGAGAAATCTGGGGTAAAATGGACGAATTCTGGGACGGAGATCTTATGATATAATTTATATTAAAAAAGAGAGAAATTTGTTATTTTGTAATTTAATTGCTTGTGCATTTTTATTTGATATTATTTTTAAAAATTAATAATACAAGTATGTTTAATTTAATTACACTTTTTTTTATAACCGAGTGGTATCCGAACCACGAAATCGAGGTACAGAACCACGAGCCGTAGCCCGACTAATTCACTCGGGGGTTACCCCGCCCGCCTCAAGGCCGGACCTGGGAGACAACAAGACGCTGGCGGGGACGGGAATAGAACGCGTGACCATTTGTGAGCACTCGCCCGCCCCGCTACTACCACGCCAACGCCCAGGGGGCTAATTTAATTACATTTTTAAAAAGTTTAAAATGTAATTGAGTTCTTAATTAAAAATAAAATTTTGTGATCTAACTGAATAAGACTACAATGCACTTCTTCTCTTTAAATATATTTTATAAATTATAAAATATATTTAGAAAAGTATAAAATAAATGATGCATGAAATTATACTTATTAATTATATTTTTAAAATTTGTAAAAGATAAAAGCGACGAAAACCAACTTAAGGTAATTTGAAAATCACACTACCAAAAATTCCTTATAAATATATGTTATATTTTTTAAAAACTTTAAAATTTCGGATTAATATGGTAAAAACCGTAGCTTGAAAAATAACTAATTTTTATTTGTTTTTTAACATCCTAAATTTTAGACTTTGATAAGCTTTTTAATTTACCATTTTAACTTCCGAATTTTACCCAAAATACACTTATTAATATATTTTAAAATTTTAGTTTTATAGAAGCATATAATATATAGTAAATTTTATTTTAATAAAAATTTGTGCAACAAACTTACACAAGAACTAATATTTTGTAAGGGCATCTCCAAAGGCACTCTGTTGGTCACAGGGGTGTTCGTGGGTTGGGTTGGGTCGGGTTTGGGGTAAACCCGCAACCCAACCGAAACAGTTCGAGTTGAAAAAGTTCAAACTCAACCCAAACCAATCTATAGTTAAACCCAACCCAACCCAACCCAAACAGTTCGGGTTCGGTTTGAGTTGGGTCGGTTTATCGGGTTGGCTCTAATTCAATATTTTTTATTAAATTTTAATATTTTCGTTACAAAAGAACTATTAAATTAAAAAAATTTTGTATATTTATTTTTAATTATATTTTATAGTTAACTCATTATACATACAAAAATAATATTATTTTTAAAATCTTCTTATTACTTTGATTTACATAAATTTAACATTAATAAAACTTAATGATGTCATCCTTCAAATTGAAATTCTTCTAATATGAAATAGATGATTTTGTAGAAAGAAAAATAATAATTATTAGTTTTTGAAAATAACAGATGATATTTATATAAAAAGAAGATTTGATATAACATAAATAATCATATCAATTTAAATAGTTACTTATAAGTTTATCATTTATATATAATAAAAATATTTCAAAAACTTATTTCATTTATTTTTAAAAATATTTATAATTAAAAAAAAAGAATAACTAAGATTGGGTTGGGTTGGTTTTGTTCGGGTTTTTAAGTATTTAACCCGCAACCCAACCCAAACCCTTCGGGTTAAGCATTTTAAAACCCAACCCGACCCAAATAACTAATGCAACCCAACCCAAACCAACCCAAAAGGTTTGGGTTGGGCGAGTTGGTCGGGTTGGACGGGTTGATCGGGTTAGTCGGGTTGATGAACATCCCTAGTTGGTCATTGGGTGTCTGACCAACAGCTTCATGTGTTTGGACAATCCCAAATGTCCAATCTCTCCCTCTCTCTCTCTCTCTCTCTCTATATATATATATATATATAATTTATATACTTAAATAAATAATATAATTAACTTTATTTATTTTTGTTCAATAAATTAATAAAATTTATTTACATAAATTTAATTGTCAATATATATATAAATTAATTTTTAATTAATTTTTGTAAAATAAATAATTTTAAATATTTAATTATGTTTTGATAAAAATAAATAAATTTTAATACATATATATATATATATATATATATTAAATAAATAATATATTTTTTAAAAGTGATATTTAAAATTAATAATTTTAAATATGAATAATACGTATTATGAAAAGAAATATGTATTTTATAAATAAAATATTATAAATAATATAAATAATGAGTTAATGTAATTATGAATCTCATAAAATACACTTTTATAAATTTAAACATTGTGAAGGATAATTTAATAAATAAAAACTTAATAAACTGGTGATGTGACAGATACATTAAACATTGAAATAAGTCTAACCATTGTAGATGTCATAGTATTAATTGAGTACTTTATTTTTTAATATATAGCATATATTTTATGAATTAATTACTTAGTAGGGTAGTCTTTATATACATAACATGGTTTTTTTGATGTAATATAGACATATTTGCATACATTTATAAAAAGTTAATAAAGATAACGATCAAAATATATTTATGAAATTAAAAATACAAATTACAAAAATAAAAATAAACATGATGAAAATTAAAAAATGATTGAATTAAAAGAAATAAAAAGGGTTGATTACAAAAATAAATTAACAAAATATTAGTAAAAAACCACATGAAACTTTTTTATCATTTATAAAAAAACATACGTGTAAATAAAATATTTATTATTTTATATCATCTGAAAAACAGGGAAAAAAAAACAAACTTATCAAGTCCCAGATCGCCCTGCTCGTTGCCACCTTCATTAGCAAGCATAGAAAAAAAATAAGAGAGAGAGAGAGAGGAAAAAAATAAAAGAATTGCTATTCTCTCTAATTAGCGTATCTACCTCTGCAATTCAGTCGGCGGTCATGGCGATCGAGGGAGGAGGGACCTTGTCGGAGATCTACCAGAGTTCAAGAAGACTGTTGATGAGAACAAGAGAGGGATTAGAGAGGCTAGAACGGTTCGAATTCGCGTCTCCGAGTGGAAACATTGATTCTCCCGAGCTCTCCTTCTCCATCAAGAGGGACATCGCTCAGATCCAGTCGTTATGGGCCGAGATGGACCGGCTCTGGAGATCGATTCCGTCTAAACCCCAAAGAGATCTCTGGAAGAGGTATTTTTTATTTTTTGTATTGCTATATAAATTTTAGATTCTTGTGTGGAAATCTCAAAGTTTGATGAAAGATCTGGCCTTTTTGCTCTGTTTATTTGTTGTTGGTGGAAATTGATTTGGATACGTTCGTGTTTGTATTTTGCGTTTGATAGATCGTGCAATTGCGGTTTTTGTTATGGATAATCTTGTTGATGCGATAGGGATTTTGCTTTTTTCCTGTTAACCTCGGAACTTCGAAAGGCCGATTCTCTATCTCGATTCGGGGGTGATTAATCAACAGTTCCGACTGCATGATTCAATTCTACGTTATTGGAAGTTTTTTTTTTTTTTTTTTTTTTTGGTACAGCCTTACAGGTTAATCGCTTTGGTCTTTTTCCAGGGTTTACTTTGACCTATTGAATTGCTTTGCTAAGAATTCTTCTTCTACATACCAATAGGTGAATCCATCTTCTATTGATCAGTAGAAAAATTAGTATTATTCTGAAGTTAGAATAAAAAATAATAGTCAATGACAATAATTCATCTTATAAATTTGTTAATTTTTTAATTCATATTAGTTTAATACTTGGTTATTTGTTTGGCACACAAAAAAGCTTTTAGAATTCCCAATGGAAAGAGATTTTCCTAAAGAAAAAGAGCGATAACATATCGCGCGCACACAATGCAAAATCAAACCTACGTCTCTAGTTCTCCGTTCAATAGAAGGCCAAAGAAGTGAATATGGTACACAAATAACGAAATATATGTAAAAAGTAGGTCTAATTACACTTATTCCTAATTCTAAATGGAATGTAATGACATAGGGTTCTCTATGTAAATATAGTATCTATTTTCATACATTTGAATGAAAATAGATACTATAAAAGATCCCCCCTTCCTTTTTCTTTTCTTTTCTTTCTTTTTGTTTTAGTTTTTTTATTGGTTACGATGGTGTAGTTATTGTATGTAAAAGAGTTTCTGTACCAGTTGCTTTTTGACATTTCTTTCTGTTCAATTATTCCTCTTTCTCAATGAGTCAATGTGGCTACCTAGACAAAGAACTCTCCAACTTTAAAGAATTCTTGGCCGTTGAACTGTTCAGATCTGCACAAGTTGTTCATGACCAGATCATGTTTTTGTCCACGACCTATTCTTGTTTCCCTTGGCCTAGATCATGGCACACAGTTTTTTCTTCTCAGTACTGGAGTTTCCTTCTGAATATTTTTTCATGAATGTTCCCAAGAGAACATTCATTTGGTGTACAGAACTAGACATATGATTAAAAGGTAAAGGGAAGTCCTCATTACCGAAGGATATTGCTGAGACCGAACTCATCATTGAGTATGACGGAGGAGTTGGTGAGCATGCTTTTGAAGATAACTCGTGTTTTTGCCATAGCAGTTCATTGCCCTTTAATCTGTAGTAATACCTGAAATATGAGAACTGATTTCTATCTCCTCTTGTACAGCTTTTAGTTGCTTGTCCATTAGTAATTTTGCGGACAATACTTTCACTTTTGGAGTAGATAGTGGAGGCTACGTATATTATAATTGAGAATGCATTGTCTTATAATTTTTACACCTGGAAAGTCTAATGTTTTACTTGGAAGCCTAGCTTGGTTGGCAATGGCCCATATTGCTCAGATGCCTTTTTTTTTTTTTCCTTTCTCTCTTATGTAGAAAGGTAGAACAGGTTGCTGAAGAGGTCGATGCGTTCAAAGATAGCTTGGACAAGTATTTCCTACGAAATCAGAGAAGGATGATGGAAGCCAAAGAGAGAGCAGAACTACTTGAAAGAGCTGTATGTATTCTGTCCTTGTTATAGATTTGTTTAAATGAGTCCTACAACATAATTTTATTCTTTGGATCTCTAGTCTTCCATGCACACTTTCATAGGTTTGACAGGGTCGTCTTCTGACATGCTTTGTTTTTAATTACCTTGACTGGATTTGTTTTATTTCTAGAATGGTGATTCTGCTCATGTCTTGAGAATTTTTGATGAGGAGGCACAAGCACTACAATCTGCTCGTAATTCATCGATAATGGTTGAAGAAGCTTATTCTACAGGAGTAGCAATCCTTTCCAAATATGCAGAACAAAGGGACCGCTTGAAGGTAAGTGAAGTCTAATGTTTTTAAATATTTAAAATGGGTGTTTTTCATCATAAAACAAATATTTACTGTGTTAAATTCCATGAATGAAGGGGCAAATTTTAGGTTAGAAAGCTTGTTTGTTGATGGGAATCACTTGGAATAGCCTTGAAAACATGTTGTGTTGTTAATTGTCATGATCAGTTTAATTAGATGACTAGAACAGTAAATTTAGGGCCTTTTTTTTCAGCCATGGTTTTGGTTTTTCTCCTTCCTTTCCCTTTTCTGTAAATAAGTTTTGTATTTTTTTTCCCCCTTTTTTTTTTTTTTTTTTTTTTGTGTTGTGTGGGAGGGGCACTGGTGATCATTGATAAAGGTGGTTTGAACACATGCAATAAAGATTATTGGATCACTAGCTACAAAGAGTAAGCTATGTAAAGTTATGGATGGTAATGACAGAGGCAAAAGTAAATTTTAAAATAACAATATGATTACTAGTATCATAAATAGTGACTTGAGGACCATGCAAATTGTCTTACGTTCTTTTTTAATGGAATTAGTTAATAATGAAATTTGATGAGGCTTTTCTGTTTTGTTTTTGTTCCCATTAGTTGAAAACTAATGCTAAACATGTGTACAAATTTGGAGTATGCATATGGGTCGTCTTCCGGTAACTACTTAATGGTTCATCCATGTCTTCTTTTGACAATTTATCTTGAACTCTTTGTGCAGAGAGCACAGCGTAAGGCACTGGACATTCTTAATACAGTGGGACTCTCCAATTCTGTCTTGAAACTAATTGAGAGACGACACCGTGTTGACAAGTGGATTGCATACGCAGGCATGGGACTGACGTTAATCGTTGTATGGGCCTTTTGGAGGTGGACGCATTGACTCTTCTAAAACCATGCATAGGTAGCATACAATCCTGTTCCATTTCTATTTCATTGTTTAGCTGTAGGCAAGACGAAAAGAAAAGAAAAAAAACAAAAGGAATACTTAAACGAGGAGCAAATGAGCCACTATTAGCATCTCTTTGGTGTTTCGGATACCTTTGTACTCCAACGTTTTTGATTGAACAATTGTTGTCTAATGTGATGGCAGTATTAATTTAGACGATTTTGGGAACTCCATTGGATGGCTAGCTTACTAAGTCTTTACACGAATTTTGCAGTCCTATATCAAAAGTTTCATATTATTCCTAGACTTCATGCACTTGTATACTTATAAAACATGGTTAGAGGCTACTTCATACTGAAAGTTATACAAGTAATACAGAATAAGTTAACTACTAATGATTCCCTTGTTTACTCAACAGATGTTCAGAAATCCGACAACTCAAACTACTCCGTAACGTCTCTGCAAAATAAGTTTACTTTCTAAGGCCAAATACAATTTTGATCAAATCTTAAATTCTAAAAGCGGAGCAGCATATTTAAAATCAACAAATATCTTTGCGTTCATCTTGGAGTTCTCCATCTGCATTTTCAAACTAGAATAGGAACTTGGATCTGCAAACCTGATGAAGCAGCGCCATTTAACAAGAATAAACTGCAAGAACCCTGGCATCAATAATCAAGAAAAAAAAAAAAACAATTACCACGAAATCGCTGATGTAAAAAAGAAACGTCACAAACTTGCGATCATGAACAACAAATGCATTTAACATCCAACTTTTTTAGTGAAATTATAACAAACTACAAACACGTCTCACTCTTATAGCCTCCCAACTCATCTCTATATTTAAACAAAGATCATTTTGCTCTTCAGAGCCACACTCCCAGAAGAAAGTCAAAGGACAAATACCCGTATGTTCCAGATTGCCTGACTTACTTGTGTGCACGATATCCAGAAACCGTGTCGGACGAACCAGTCCAACCATAATATATCAAGCCAATAAATATGTACTTGTCCAAACAAAAAACATGAACAAACATTTTATCCTTCCTATGCAAAATTACTGGTCTAATTCTTGGCAGTATCTACCATTTCTAATCTAGTCCCCATGATCCTAGTCTTCTTTTTTTTTTTTCCATCCAAAAACCATAAAAACTTAACTGGGTTTTTGGCTCTGCTCAAAATTTTCATTATTTTCACCAATGAACAAATATTTGCACCATCCACTTTTGGAATCTCCATTCATGATTTCTCAATTAATCGCACCTTGACTTGATCATTGGCTCCACTCAAACATTAAACAACGAGGTGACAGAAGCATTAAGCAGCTCCGTCACCTAGTGCACAAGGGTGGACATATTGATGATCTTGTAAATGATTAATTGCAATTCACAACAGAAAAAGTTTTTCATTGGATATACTTTTATAACTAGGATGGTCAAGCAAACAAGAATATCAAAACATGAAAGCTCATGCCAGATTACCAGCAGACAAGTTTCAGGTTGGTGTAAAATACGACCAACATCAAATGAAAAAAGAGGGAAGTAGGGAGAAATGCTTAATAAATTCCACTACCTAGTCTGCCACCAATCAAAGACCCAACAAGGACAAACTAACGAACAACCTATCAAGTAAACCTACTAGCACACCCAATAAAAAGACCCACGAGTCTAACATACCACTATCACACTGATATTCTTGATGATAGCCTTTTCCTTTGCTCGTCCTTGGCAAATCTCACATTGGTGCTAGAGAAGGTCGTTGAACTTTGGAACTAGTTCTCCCAAATCTCTCCTCTATAGGTGTTTGTCTAATTTTGCACCAATATGTTTAACCTATGAAATGAAATGCTGGTGTTTAAGGGCCTGTTTCAATCTAAATTAAAATTGATTTTTGAAAAAAAAAAAAGATTGCAAAAGGTGTTTTTAGAGTTCAATTTTGGAAAACAATGAAAACAACAGTAATTGTTATATTTAGGGGAGAACAAGACCTAATCAACCCGACCTAACCAGATCAAATCCGACCTCGTCGGATTGGGTGGAGAGAGAGCTCGGGTTAGTCGGGTCTTGAGTTGGTCATGTCTAATACCCGACCAACCCGATAGGATTGGGTTGGGCCCGATATTTGTGCCATAAATATCGGGTTGGCCCAATCTGGCCCATAATTAGTCTAAGGCCCTTTAGGGGCTTGTGGTTATGGCCTCTGGGCCCGACATATGAGTTTAGAAAGCCCAAGGGGCTTGTGGTTAATATGCGCCCACAATTAGCTTTTGTGGCCCTAATTAGTATTTATTTCCTCATTGCTTTTTCTCAGCAAACCCTATCTTTGGCTTTTCACTCTTTCTTTTCCTCATTTCGTTTTCCTCTTTTGTTCTTCCTCATCATCCTAATAGGACTACAGGCATACAAGTGGAACCTACTGCTACAGTGAGTGCCAACTTCCTCCTCTTATTTTGTTTTTCTTTTGTTCTATTGTGATTTCTCATTTTACAGCTTTGTATTTTTCTTCCCCACTTCCTCTTTTTTTTCATCAAATCATCTTTTTTATTCGTCAAATCTTTTTTCCGTCTTATACCAACAAGTGCAATCTTCTTTCTCATCTTATACCTGACCAACCCAACTGGCCCAATCTGATATTAGCCGGTTGGTTTGGGGCCTTCCTTTGCTTTAGGTCGGGTTGGTTTGAGTTTTTCTTGAGTTGACCCGATCAAGTCGGGCAAAGTCTAAAATGTGGGTTGCGTGAACAGCCCTAGTTGTATTCTTTATTTCCTCACAAGTTTATATCAGATAAAAAGTCACTAAAAATTTTATAAACACTTCAACCAACCAAGTTTCTTGAGAATTTTGGATTTAAAAATTAAAAACAGATTTCTCATCTTTATAACTAATAAAGCCTAAAGATTTTTGTTGAGGACAATTTGAGAGAGATTTAACAAAAGATTTAGAACCCTAAAACCAATAGGTTTAGGGATATCACGATTCCACTCCAAAACCATTATTTCCTCATTGGGCCGTTTACTCCTAGTCATGGCACAGTGATATAATGAACAAATTGAATAAATTAAGATCTCATATGCACAACTTACAACATAAGAATGACATCACAGCATCATCTTATTCTTGCACTAAGATTCTACTAGAAACAACTTGACCTAAAAGTTGACATATCAAAGTCATAAATTTTTAAGTATTACATCAAGCTATGACAATATTACTAACATTCTATGTCTTGCATATGGACAGACAGGCGGAACCGACAAACTTGCTCCCAAATCATGTAAAGACCATGGCACCAAAATCCACAAACTTAATATTCCATTCCATGGTTTAACATAGACTGTAGTCATACTCCAACAAACTGTCACACAGTTTCTAAACTATCAGTGGTACCAATATGCACATTTAGGATTTTCAGATGGTTACCAAATTGTGAGTAAATAGACTTCCAATTAAAATATGCTATCTTAGCCAAGAAGTGTGATGTATGAAAACAAAAGTACATTCTCTACTGATATTCAGTAGCAGCATAGTGACCAAACATCACATTCTAGTAGCTAACTTAGATTACCATCTGACCACTTTTTTCCTCTTTCAGGATTATGAACTAGAAATAAATTTTTGGCAGCAAACTAACGGTATACAATTGCCCGAAAGTTACTTCATCATTGTAAGTAAATCATAACTGCAGCAAAGAAAAATTCTCCAGTCTCCACGCATAACAGAAACTACAAACAATGTTATTCCAACTTAATCAAACCGCACACAAAATGTAAAACAAAGATTGTCTGGTTTAGTTCCAACAAAACATACCAAATTAACACTACTGTTGATTCTGTTGCTGTTGCTGTGGAGGTGGTGGCGGCATCCCAGGCCGAGGAGGGCCAAACACCGGCACAGCCCCACCAGGCGGAGGGGGCATCCCAGGCCGAGGAGGTGGGGGGGCTGGCATTCCTGGCCTTGGCGGTGGTGGCGGCCCTCTCATCATCTGTGGAGGAGGCACCATTGGCCGCTGCCCATACTGTGGCGGCGGAACCTGGTATGGCCCAGGCGGCGGCGGCCCGCCCGGCCTTGCACCAAACTGACCTGGCACCACTGATGGCGGCGGCGGGCCCCTCCCCATCGGCGGGGGTGGTCCTGGCTGCTGCCCGGGAAACGGAGGTACCTGACCAGGAGGCCGCGCGATTGGGGCCGGTGGATACGTCACTGGAGGCGCCGACAGCTGCGGGACTGGTGGCCGCGACATCTGTGGCTGCATCATACCCGGTGTGGGCCCACCAACGCCGCGGACTGGTCCGGCGAGTCCCGGCTGTGCCTGAACGAGCGGAGCAGTGGGAATGCCGCGGCCCGCGGCACGGCCAACTCCTGGACCGGCCATGGCGGCAGCTCCGACGGCTTTGGCGCGCGATTCCTCCGGCGGAGGAGGGCCTTCGACGGTCATGGAGATTACTTCTTCGCCGCGGAGGAGAACAAGACCTAGCGTTCGGCGATCTTCGCGTTCTTCGTTTTTCTTGCCTTTCGCTGGAGGGAGTTTCCGGAACTCCTCACAGTCGCCTAGCACGAGGTTCATGTGGCGGTCGAAGGCCATGAACTTTCCGACCAATTGCCGCCCATCCTGGATCGTTACGCGCATCCTGTAGTTGATGTATTGAAGCATCTTCGAGCTCTTTGACATCGACATTTTCGAAATTGGAGAGAAACGGAGGTCAGATTTAGGGTTTGGTCAGAGAGGCCGATCAAAATGTGGGTCGGGAATTCAGGGTTCAGACGGAGAGAGATTTTAGGGTTTTCAGAGCTTCAGTTGTACCCTTTGGGAGGTTTTCTATTTCGTTTTCTCCCATTTTGCGAAGAGGGAGGGGGAGGTTTTGCGAATACGTGGGTTTTGCGATGTTTCCTCGAGATATGCTTGTATTGATGAAGTTAGCACGTGGCAGAATTGTACCTACTTCGATCTTTGCTGTTCCATTGTTCAATGTAGTGAAAATGATGTAAGGATGACTCCAATACATTTCGTGTATGGGACTTTAAAAGGAGAATGGTTTTGTTTGGGACATCCACAAAAGACCCATTGTGTCATAAATCACTTAGGGCATCGGCCCTCCATATTTTTAAAATATTTTATTATTTTATTATTTTATTTTATACTTTTTAAATTTCTTTGTAAAATAATTAAATGATTTCTTATTTTTATTTATTCACTTCTTAGACTAAAAATAATTTCAATAAATAGAATATTATGTATTTAATATTCTTCAGTATTTATAAAGTAATAAAAATCTATATATTTTCGAACATTCACAGAAAAACTATGTATTTGGTATTTTGTTTATTAAATTCTAAAATAAAAAGTTTTGAAAAATTCATTAACCATTAATTTATATAAATAAGAATTGTTAAAAATATATTAAAAACAAATTATGTATTGATGATATGTGTATTTACGCACTTTTTATATAATTCATTGTAGTTGCTCTTAGAAAGATTAAATATTGAATTAAACTTAAATATTAACCTTTTTAATGCATAAGTAAGCCCACTCATTTTGGTGGATTTCTACTAATAGATTTTTTTTTGTTTATTTTTCTTCTTTTACATATTTTTTTAGTTTTAATGTATTTTTATTAAAAATAAATATATAAAAAATTAGTTTTAATCTCAAACATGCCATTAAATACTAATGATTTATTAAACCATATTTATTTTCATCTATTCTTTTTGTTTTATTTCTCTGTATTAGTTTTTATATATATATATATATATATATATATATATATATATATATATATATATATATAATTATTACACATTTGTACCATTTGGATAATAATTTTTTACTCATTTTATAAAGTAGAACAAATGATTTAATAAATATATATGTACATACATACATAAATACATATATATATTTATGAAAAATTAAAATATTAAAAATATTTTTAATTACTTTTTAAATTTTATAAATGTTGAAATTATAATTAAAAACAAAAGGGAATAAATAAAAGTAAAAAAGAAAAAAGACAGAGAGAGAAGGGGAGATGCCAACCATTTTATGAAGAAGGTAACATGGAAATATATATTCAGAAAACTTTAAGTTTTAATTTTTAGTCCAAGGGTCAGCTTATTGCACCATAAAAACTAATTTCACCAAAAAATAAATAAAATATCATATAATTATTTTTTTAATTAATTTGAAGTCTTTGCGAATTTATTTTCAGACTCAGATTCATTTGCTTCGTCTCAAACTTTATTATTGGTAGAGAACAATTACAGAGTACAGTGCAATAAAAAAATAAATAAAAGACTCAGATTCATTTGCTTCAATTTTTTTTTTTTTTAATATATACAGAATTCAAACTTGAGACTTGAGTCATGTTCATTAAAATTTGTTAAGTTTTCTTATGATTTATATTTAACTACATACTATTGTCATCGTTATTTTTAAAAGATCTTTCAATTCATAAAATTTTTGAAAATAACATTAATAATAATCTAAGGACTCATAAGAGTTTAACGATAATAGAGACTAGGGGTCTTCGTGAGTTAGGTCGCGTCAGATTAGGGGCAAACTCGCACTCCAACCCAAACCTAAACCTAAATAGTTCAGCTTAACAAATTTGAAATTCAACCCAAATTATTCTATCTCAAAACTTAACCCAACCCAAATAAACAGTTCCGTTCAGTTTGGATTTGGTTATTGGATTGACAAAGCAACAAAAAAAAAAAAAGAAAGAAAAAAAATTACATTCTATACAGGAAAATGAAAATAATTACATAAATATCACTATTTTTATTTTTATACATATACTAAAAACTTAATATCAATAACACCAAAAAACTATTAATTAACAAGTATTAGTATAACATTAATATATAATCAATATAATATTAGTATAATATTTAACTTATAAACAATGGTATAACATTAGTATATAATTAGTATAAAATTAATATATAGTGTTATAAAAACTATCAATTAACAACTATTAGTATACTAAAAGTTTATATACAATCAGTATAACATTTATATTACGTTTAGCTTATAAAAAATAATACAACGTTAGTATATAATTGGTATAATATAAATATACGGTATTGTAAAAACTATTGATTAACAACTTTTACCATACTAAAAGTTGGTATACAATCTGTATAATATTGGTATAACATTTAGTTTATTAACAATGGTATAATATTGGTTTATAGTTGCTACAATAGTATACATTGAGTACAAGTACTGAAAAAATATTGGTATACATTAATATATATTGACATATAGTATATAGTTGGTATACTAGACTGAAAAAACATTAGTATATGGTATAGTTGGTATACAATGCTGCTCCGTTGGTGGATGTAACAACCTGGGCCACTGTGATGATATTGTCCCCACCTTAGTCGTCACTGATTAGGTGCAGGGTTTTGTCCTTGGCGAGACTCAAACCTAAGCCTCTCAAAACTAATTAGCACAATAAAACACATTCGAATACACATTTAGCCCAGACATTACTCTAGAGTTGGACCGATGTGGAATACTATAATACACCCCCCCTGGGAACAATCTTGTCATCATGACTCACACCTCCTTCATACACAGAGCGACATTGATACCATTTGTAGCAACCTGGGCCCACTGTGACAATATTGTCCCTACCTTAGCCATCACTGACTAGGTGCATGGTTTTGTCCTTGACGAAACTCTAACCTAAGCCTCCCAAAACTAGTTAGCACAATGAGAAACCCTCGAATACACAGTTAGCCCCAAACATTACTCTAGAGTTTGACCAATGTGAGATATTACAATACACCCCCCTTAGGAGTTGTCTTGTCCTCAGGACTCACACCTCCTTCATGCACAAAGCGGCATTGATACCATTTGTAGCAACCCGGGCCCATTGTAACGATATTGTCCCCATCTTAACCACCACTGACTAGGTGCGGGGTTTTGTCATTAGCGAGACTCAAACCTGAACCTTCAAAACTGCACAGCACAATGAGACACTCTTGAATGCACATTTAGCCCATACATTACTCTAAAGTCAAACCGATGTGAGATATTACAACGGATGAAGCAGCAGTAGCACAAAGAGCCGGTGACTGTGCACAAGCAAGAGTAGCAGTAGTAGTAGTAGATAACAAGCAATGGCACTAGCAGACGATGGTAGTAGACAACATAGATCAATTAACAAATCGATCAGGTACAGATCAAGCAACAAAGATCAGATTGGTGGCAAGCAGTAGCGACGATAAACAATGATTGCACAGACCTCTGCAAACTCAATATCACTGTCTGCATATGATAAAACCTCTGCATATTGATAATTGGGTTTTCCCCTTTCAGGATTTCTTCTCTTCGTGCAATGGAAATGTAACACCCCGCTTCCCAAGTCTCATCTTCCACATCATCTGACGGTTCAATTCCCTTTGATCAAAAATCTTGGGATGCTCGGGAAATGGGTCCGTGCTACATTTTTTTCTTCTTAGACCCAATTGCATTAGGGTTTCAATGTACATTAGTCTATATACAAAAATAACATTATAGTAAAGAAGATCCTTCATGTGTTCATTTAATAATTCCAAATACAATATTCCATTATAGTGAAAAATAAATTTAAAGCTAAAGATACATGAGTTCACTTGGGCCTATTTATCCTACATTAAATTAAATAAAAACTTTCTAAGGAACAATCTCTGCGCAGGCTGATCAATTTCCTATTGTGAAAAATAAGGGGGTGAGCTACACAGCCCAGTGAATCATTCCATCTATTTAATCCATTATTTCAACCAGACAATGCAAGTAGATCAAACACTTCCAGAGATTAATTCGATTCACCCAGCATATTAATTCAGTCATAATTTACACCGAACGGGAATACCCTCTGTGCTCCAGATTTAGGGAGAGAGATCAATTTTAAAACTCAAACCCATTTCTAGTGGGATCATTTTTGAAACCCGTTCCATGCTGGTGTCAATATTGACAGCCAATTTCAATTCTACATGGAACACAGAAAGTCCTTGTACCGGTACGTGGTTGAAATCTCATTTAATATGACTTTTGTGTGCAAGAGTATGGTAGATAAATATTTCAACAGAAATTGAACATACTACAATATAACATGATAAATTAACAAAAACACATATGTTCGATTTCTGATGTAGAAGATCGTACGAGACGCAACTACAGAGCATACTCTCTTGGTCATGCAACATAATGATTGAAAGAAATAAATGCAAAGAATAAAAATAAAAACATAAAAGAATCAAACTAACCAAACAAGCAAGCATCATCTAAATTAAAATAATAAATTAAAAGAAAGAAAAGAAACTCACCTCGAGATCGCTTCCTAAATTATTTGTAGCACTTCGTGGCTACTACTTCGCGAACTATTTAGAATAGCTCAAGCAA
>JAJIYU010001570.1:0-34927 GCA_030144865.1 Tinospora cordifolia | reverse complement strand
AGTAGTTGAAAAGATACTTCGTTCCCTTACTATGAAGTTCGAGCATATCGTCGTTGCTATTGAAGAATCTAAAGATCTATCTATACTAACAGTTGATGAGTTGACTGGTTCTTTACAGGCTCATGAGCAGCGGATGAAAAAAAAGAGTGTAGAAAAGCCCACAGAAAAAACCTTGAAGACTGAAGCTTATTCTCATACAGATAAACACTTAGGGAATTCCAGGTCCAAAAATTCTCAACGTAATGGGCAATCAAAATACAGAAGCCATGGACGAGGACATGGCAGAAGGCAACAACATCACCAAAACCAAGGTCGCGATCATTCTAATAGCGGTCATGGCACCGGTGGTGGTCATGGTGGTCGTAGTTGAGGTAATGATAAATCTAAAATTTAATGTTATGCTTGCAGAAAATTTGGGCACCATGCAGTTGATTGTTGGCATTGCCGACCAACAAATTCAAGTGAGAAAGCTTCCTTCTTTCAGACACAAGATGTTCCTGCTACTCAAACCCTGTTGATGACAGTGTTAGCTCACGATAGTGACATCACCAAAAATCTTTGGTATCTTGATACTGGGTGCACTAATTACATGTGTGGCACACGTGATCTATTTGTTAATTTAGATGAATCTGTCCGCACAAAGGTCAAGTTCGCTGATGATAACAAGATTCCTGTTATGGGAAAAGGTCGCATCTTAATCAAGCTGAAGAATGGTGATCATCAATACATCTCTTATGTATTCTATGTTCTGAATATGAAGAGCAATCTACTCAGCATTGGGCAACTGCTTGAGAAAGGCTACCATGTGCAGATGAAGGATAATTACTTAATCATGTTCAACAGCAAATGTACTATCATTCTTAAATCTCCCTTGAAGAATCGCTTATTTAAAATAGAGATTCAGAATGATACTTACCCATGCTTTCAAACTATTAATACTGATGAGTCATGGTTATGGCATTTGAGATATGGACACTTAAACTTTAGTAGTTTAAAGCTTCTAGCCCAGAAGAAACTGGTTAAAGGGTTACCAGTTGTCAATCATCTAGAACAGTTCTGTGAAGGTTGTATTCTTGGCAAGCAGCATCGCCAACCATTTGCTAGTTCCTCTTCTTGGCGTGCTAATAACCTTCTGGATGTGATTCATTCTAATATGTGCGGTGCCATGCAGACTACCAGTAATTGAGGAAACATATGTTTTCTCACTTTTATTGATGACTACAGCAGAAAAATTTGGGTCTACTTCTTGGTTTATGAGTCTGACACTTTTGCTTGCTTTCAAAATTTTAAATCTCTTGTTGAAAAGCAGAGTGGTCGTCATATTAAGGTCTTATGCACTAATGGTGGTGGTGAGTACACTTCTACAGTCTTTAATGATTATTGCACAGCTCATGGGATAAAGCATGAGATCACAGCTCCTTATACACCACAACACAATGGCGTTGTTGAACGAAAGAACCGGACGATCATGGATATGACCTGCAGTATGTTAAAAGCTAAAGGTATTCCACACACTTTTTGGGTTGAAGCTATTGACTTTTCTGTTTATTTGCTTAACAGACCCCCCACAAAATCCCTTTCTCATATCACTCCTGAAGAAGCTTGGAGTGGTTATAAACCGAATGTAGCCCACCTGCGAGTTTTCAAATCTATTGCCTATGTGCATGTTCCTGATCAGAATAGAAGAAAGTTAGATGACAAAGGCATGAAGACTATCTTCGTTGGGTACAAGAGTGGCAAGTTGTGTGGCTGCAAGCTTTATAATCCTACCACTAATGCAGTCTTAGTGAGTAGAGATGTTCTATTTGATGAGCAGGATTCTTGGCGTTGGGATGATATACACCATGCTGTTAAATCCCTTCAGCCTATCTCTTTTGATGATGAGGCCTCTACCTCTACTAGTGTTTCTTTGAGCACTTGTAATAATAATGGAGTTGCCTCTAGTAGCAGACCTCAGCGTACTATCCAGCCACCAGCCAGATTGCAAGACTTTGAAGTCTATTCTGATAATGTTATTAATGATGATGGGAGCTTAGTTCATTATGCCATGTTTGCTGATTCTGATCCAATCACTGTAACTGAAGCTATGAAAGAAGAAATTAGGTTGCTGCCATGGACTCCGAGATCCAGTCTATTGAGAATAATGATACTTGGGAGCTTGTTACCATTCCCCAAGGTCATAAAGCTATTAATGTTAAGTGGGTCTTTAAGACCAAACAGAAGCCAAATGGTGACATTGATCGTTATAAATCACGACTTGTCACAAAAGGCTATGAACAGAAGCCTGGCTTTGATTATCAAGAGGTATTTACCCCTGTTGCCCGTATTGAGACTGTGAGATTATTGATTGTTATAGCTGCTCAGAAGCATTGGAAGATTCATCAGATGGATGTGAAGTCAGCATTCCTAAATGGTTACTTAGATGAAAAAGTCTATGTGAAGTAGCCACCAGGATATGTGAAACAAGGTCTTGAAGATAAAGTCTACAAGTTGAAAAAAGCTCTCTATGGCTTAAAGAAAGCTCATCGGGCATGGAACAAAAGAATTGATCAGTTCTTTTATGCTTTTGGTCTCCAAAAGTGTGGTTATGAACATGCCTTATATGTGAAGATTGATGCATCTACTGGTACCATGCTCATTGTTTACCTATATGTTGATGATTTGATTTTTACAGGCAATAATGTCACAATCATTCAAGAATTCAAAAAGGCCATGATGGAAGAATTTGAGATAACTAATATTGGTTTCATGTCATACTTTCTTAGCATTGAGGTTGACCAGCGTGATGATGGCATTTTCTTCAGTCAGCATCGATATGCCCTGGACATTCTGAAGAAGTTTAATATGTCTGATTGCAACCCTTCTTCCACGCCTGTTGAAGTTGGTACCAGGTTATCAAAGAAATCTAATGACGCTCCAGTTGATCCAACATACTTCAAACAAATTTTTAGGAGTTTGCGTTACTTGACTTGCACACGGCCCGATATTCTCTATGGAGTTGGATTGATTAGTCGATTCATGGAATCACCCAATCAATCTCATCTTGTTGCAGCTAAACGTATCTTTCGTTATATTAAGGGTACATTTGATCATGGTTTGTTCTACTCTAACACCATTGATTCTACTCTTTTTGGATATTCTGACAGTGACTAGGGCAATGATCATGATGATAAAAAGAATACTTCTGGCTATGCATTTTATTATGGTTCTACTGCATTCTCATGATCTTCCAAGAAGTAGTCTATTGTTGCATTGTCTACATGTGAAGCTGAATATGTTGCTGCTGCTTCGAGTGCTTGTCAGGCTATTTTGTTGTGGAATCTTCTACACCAGATTCATATGTCTATTGATGGCCCTATACTCGTTTATGTTGATAATGTGTCAGCCATTGATTTGGCAAAGAATCCAGTGACTCATAGCCGAAGTAAACACATTGATATGCGGTATCACTTCCTCTGTGATCAGGTTCAACAGAAAGAAATTGAATTAGTCTACTGCAAGTTTGAAGATCAAGTTGCAGATTTGTTCACTAAGCCTCTGAAGATCGAGACATTTTTGAAGTTGAAATCTGCATTGGGAGTGTGCAAAATCTGAATTATGGGGGAAATTTCCTGTAATTCATATAATCTAGCTTATGGGGGGATGATAGAATTCTAGTGGTACTAGAATTATATTGTGATCTAGATTATCTGATTCTAGAATATCTGATTGAGTCAATCTAATGATTTCGGTTAAGGTCTAATTAGATTCTGATTTTGGATAAGATCCAATTAGATCTTGGATAAAGACAAATTATGTAATCTGAGTTAATCCCTAATTGAGATTACCAAATAGTTTAGAAGTCTACAGAATTTAGGAGAAGTGTCTATAAATAGACCCCATGGGTTCAATATGTAATCAATTCAGTTCAATCAAGAAAGCAATAAAGTTTGAACAGAGGTTTTTATTCATTAAAAAAAAACACCAGCAGATTCTTTTTTTTTCATTATTCATCTTTGTTCTTCATGTTTGATCATTCAACATCAAGAATCCAATCAAAATCCAGCAACAACCATCCAAAATTTTCTTTCATTTGTGATGTCTGCCCAACCCCAAAACCAGAAAATTCTGGTTTTTTTTTTCATGTTTCATGATCAACACAAACACATCGCACCATAACCCACCAAATCGCCCCTATTCTTTATCTAACCGAAACCCATTGAAAACCCCAAATCCAAAACGAAACCCTCTTCTTCTTTACCAGAATGATGCCCTAGAAAGCTAAAGGGGCGTTCTTCGTTCTTCCATTCCAGTCCATCCAGCAGCAGCCCTTCCTCTTCATCTTAGTTCGATAGCTGCTGCAACAACCAGCGGCAGTTGCTCGTTTTTTCATTCTTGTTTTCCTCTTTCACTTCACCCAAATCACAACCAAAAAACTAGGTTTGAATCTCACAATTTTGTGCCCAAAAACCCATATTTTAACTTCTTCATTTCAGCCCAAAAACCCAGATTTTTGTTGCTCTTCCTCTGTTTTGACACACCCATGAACCTGATTTTCTAGTTTCCTCTTTCAATTTCTCTCCTTTGATTCAATCAACTGGTTTTGCTCTTTGTTCTTCTTTCACCGACAGCAAAAACACCATCACAATTTTTTTTTGGTTTGTTTAGAATTTCAGGAACCTTCACCCAAATTCTAGTTGATGCTTAAATTTTTCCTGGTTTGTTCTTGCATTTTCCAGACTATTCCTCATAATTCCAATTTTTTTTCCTTTTCATTTTTCATTTATCAAGAAATTTCCTTTTTTTCCAACTCTGAAATTTTAGAAATTATTATTATTTCTCAATCAATCCATATTATTTATTTATTTTCAAGAAATCTAAAATTTTAATTTACTAAAAATTAAAATCAATCAATATTTCATTTATTTTTTTTAGTTAGTCGTCTAATTCAAACGAACTCTAAATCACAAAAACTTTCAATTTTTTTTCATTTTCCTACTAATTAATACTTTACTGACCAAGTTAACCAGAAAGGGAGAGAAATTTGTTTGAGATGATAAGTGCAAACAATCATTCCAAGAATTGAAGAAGATGTTAACTTCAACACTTATCTTAGTCACACATACTCATAGTGTGAAGTATGTCCTATATACTGATGCTTCATAAAATGGATTGGGCGTTGTATTGATGCAAGACGAAAAGGTAATAGCTTACGCTTCATGTCAATTGAAGATCCATGAATAGAATTACCCTACCAAATGTTCTAGAGTTAGCAACAATTGTTTTTATATTGAAAATATGGAGACATTATTTCTATGGGGAGAGTTTCAATTTATTTTCTTATCATAAGAACCTAAAGTATATTTATACCTAGAAGGAATTGAACCTTCAACAACGAAGGTGGATAGAATTCCTTAAAGATTATGACTTTCAGCTGCACTATCTCTAGGGAAGGCTAACATGGTAGTCGATGCACTTGGTAGAAAATTTAGTAAGAAAGATGAAGGAAAAGGTCAAATGTATCAGGTTATCAGTGACTATAACTTGGGTATAACTTCAAACAGAGACCAAGTTTATTTATGTGCAATGACTTGCTAGCCAGATCTCTTACATTATATAAGAAATGAACAAAAAGGGGATAAATGGATTAATAATCTAGTTGAAGGTGTCAGGCTAAGGAAGCACACAGATTTTAGAATTGATGTAGAGGGTATTCTCGAACTTGGGGATAGAGTTTGTATTCCTAAGAATGGGCAGAACAAAAGAACCATCTTGGATGAAGCTCATCAAACGAAGTAACTACGCATCCAGGAGGAGATAAGATGTACCAAAATCTCAGGAAAGTGTATTGGTGGAGAGGTATGAAGAGGGATATTGCTAGATATGTCTCTAAATGTCTGACCTATCAGTAGGAAAAGGTTGAACACAGAAAATCTACTAGTATGCTGCAACCACTTTCTATACCATAATGGAAGTGAGACAATATTGCAATGGATTTCGTTAGTGGTCTACCAAGGAACCATAAGGGAGAAGACACAGTATGGATAATTGTAGATCGCCTCACGATGGTAGCTCATTTCCTACCCATTTGATCTACAGATTTTGTGGGAAAGCTTGGAGAGTTATATGTCAAAGAGATAGTAAAGCTACATGGTGTTCCCAAGACCATAGTGTTGGACAGAGATTCCAAATTCACATCTCAGTTCTGGCAGAACCTACAAAAGGAACTAGGTAGTAGACTCACCATGAGTACCGCGTTCCATCCTTAGACAGATGGGCAGTTTGAGAAGCTTATACGGAAATTAGAAGACATGTTGAGATCACGTATCCTTGATTTCAAGGGTAACTGGAACAAATATTTACACTTGGCAGAGTTTGACTATAATAATAATTACCAGGCAATATAAAAATGGCTCTATACGAAGCCCTCTATGGCAGAGCTTGTAGATCTCCATCATGTTGGGTAGATTTTGAGAATTAGGTACTCACCTAGCCAGAGATGGTAGAAGAGATGAACATATAAGTGAAACAGATTCAGACTAACTATAGCTCAAAGTAGGTAGAAAAACTATGCAAACAAGAGAAGAATACCTCAAGAATATACCAACCAGGTGACAGCGTTTTTCTGAAGATCAACTCTTAGAAAGGGATCAACCATTTTGGGGTCAAAGGGAAGCTCTCAGCTAGGTTCATATGTCTGTTCGAGATAGTTGGACGGGTTGGTGAATGTGCCTACGAACTAGAATTGCCTAATAGAATGTCATCAATCCATAACATATTTCATGTATCGATGTTGTGGAAAAACGAACCAGATCCCTCACACATCATACACAGGGAAAAGGTTGATATTAGGGATGATGCAACTTACGAGGAATCAGTAATCTGGATATTGGATTGTAAGGTGCAGAGTCTGAGGACCATGGACATTCTTTTATTCAAAGTACTGTGGAGACATCATGATTTGGAAGAGGCGACCTGAAAGTTAGAAAGCGAGATGCAAACAAAATACCCACATCTCTTTACTAGAAATGTCTAGTATAAAAGTGTCATATAGGTAACTCACTCTTTTAAATTTCGAACTATAGAATTTTGAGAGTTTTAAATATAAAATAAATTAAATGAATAATTTTAAAAAAGTGTATAAATGTTTCATTATCATGAAATGCAAGTGAAAATAAACTTGGGATAACTATAAAAATTAATAGAAAATTTTGAGAATATCATAAAGATACAAAAAATGACAAAAGGCTTTGATTACCACAGTAATGAATTGAATTATCGTGATAATGCTCGAAAAAATTAGAAATGCATGAAAATGGCATTGTTCTGGTTACCGCGGTAATGAAAAATGTTACTGCAATAATGCTTTACAAAACTGAAAATCGATGCATTCTGATTATCACGGTAGGTTACCATAGTAAGGCGCCGAAAATCCTAATTTTGATGCATTAATCACGCGATTACCGCAGTAATTGGAGTCATTATTGTGGTAATACATAAAAATTATATGTGTGTGATTTGCACGCAAAAACCCTAATTCTTAGTATTTAGAAGCACAATCGCACAAAAACCCTACCCAACCGCAAATCGACTTTTCTTCTTCCCAAAAGTGTTTTAGAGTATTCTTAATCTATTTCAACCCTTCCCAACTAGTTTTTCAAGCAAAGAACAAAGGAAAATTGCATATTGGTGCAGAGTTTGACTATTGGGATTGAACGAACGGATTCCACACGAGGTAAGGCATTCATTTCACACAGTATACATGTGTTTTCATCATTTGCTCGTGTTTTCTATTGAGATGCATGCTCCCCTAATTTAACAACTAGTTGGAAGTATTTGAAACACTCTTTTGAGGGGAATGAAGGAAGGAGTTTATGCAATTGAGGTATAATATGTTTTATTAAGTAGAATGTTTGTGTTAAGTCTAGTATTAGTGTAATGAATTGTGGTGAACAAGAGGATAGGAAGGGAACTTGCACGAATGTGCAGTTTTTGCAAAATCGCCTGACTATTGCGGTAATACACTGTTCACGTGAAACCCTCTCTGGTTACCGGGGTAACGCATGTTGCCAAAGCGTTATTGTTCTATGATGCATTATTGTAATATGATTATTGCTTTATTTATGTTTTTATGAGATGACCAACATGATTACATTATTGTACAATGATGCGTTACATATGATGAAACGATAACGATGCTTGTTATAAGATGTTCATTGATGTTCAAGTAAAGATAAATTAAGAATTGAACCACGTACCATCACAGTAGTCCATGGGGGATCACTATAGGTGTTCTCATGATAAGGAATGGTGGGTTTGTCCCTAGTTCCTGATCATAAAACTATGGGTGTGACCCTAGTTTTTTGGTGATGGAGCGATGGGTGTGACCCTAGTACCCGAGTTGGGTGATGGGTGTGCCCTAGTCCCATTGAAATCTGGCATATAGTGTATTTTCATCATCTTCTCCAACATGAGAATGATGTGAGAACACCAGGGTTAAACCCTTTGGTCTAATTAATGATTGTTGATAACTTAATGTTAGAACCGCCTAATGAATGATAAGTGTTTGCATGCTCTATGTTTGATTTAAATAAGGCTATTGATGTATTGTATAAGATCCACTAGGCTTTTGAGCTCACCCCACCTTCTATTTTAGATGATCCTTGAGGCGGTTCGTGTTGATAGTACTACGGAGTACTATAGTAGCTACGAACCTCACTGTCGAGGTTGTCATCAGAGTTTTTTTTGCTAGGTAGTTAGTTTAGACTAGGTGTATGACCTTCTAGACTAGTTTTAAATTGTTAATTGCCTTTATGGTTTAGACTTCGGTCACATAAGCCATGTTCAGATATTTCAGTTGGAAAACTTGTTCCACATTTATTTAAATTTTAAATATAGAAGTTAATGATTTAATTATTGCTGATCACTACATGTTTTCCATGTGTTACTCTTGGTGAGTCTAAGAGTTTGATTATTTATTTGTATGAGTTCTGGTATGTCCAGATGATATTTAATGAGAATTAAATGTGAGAAAAGTAATGTCTCGATTATTGGCAGACGATATATGTGCCGACATTTAATGACATGTCTCTTAATGCGTGAAAGACGTGACAAAAACGAAGGATCAAGAATTAGGGTGTTACATTTTTGGGCCGCCCAGGAGGCGGACCCATGCTACGTTAATCTTTTTCCTTTTTAAGTCTCAAATCCAAAAGACTTCCTGTGTACATTAGTCTATATACAATATAATTCATGAAAGTTGATCACCTCGTACCATAAAATAAATCATTTGTCATTTATTTATTCAAAAATTCAAAGGTAACAATTCAACCTTTATTATAGAAAAATAAAATGATTTGGGTCCACATGCCTTACAATGAATTTAAGTAAAAATTTCTAAATATTCCCCAAGCAACCTTGCAATTTAATTTCTTGAAATGTTGAAAAAAGAACGGTGAGCTAAAAAGCCCAGTAGATTATCTCAAATATTCAAATTATTATTTTGATAAAATAAAACATGCATAGCAATCATTTTTCAAAAATTAAATTATTCAAGTAGTAAATTATTCGATTGTCATCAAAGACTAAAAGGATACCCCCAACATTCTGATCACCAGGGAAAGTGTTATTATACTGAACTCAGACCCAAAGAGTTGAGGTAAGATTAACTTCCAACCCTTTATTGTCTTACAACCCTTGAATGAAATGTTCACGAGGAACATTCGCCCCCGTGTCGGTAGGTTGTTAAGATCTTTATTTAATTTTATATTAAATTTATAAACATGGCATTTAAATAATTCAACAAAATTTAAACATATAAGCATGATAACATTACATCATAGATGATGCATTATAAATCGAAGCATGCATATTCTATATGACATGTATACAAGATCAAAGTAAAACACCCAAGCAAGTTTTATTTAGATCAAAATAATAAAGTAAAAAGTGGGAATTACTTCACATCGAGATCGTTTCCTTTTGAACTTTCTTCAGATCTTTTATATATTTCTTCCTTGCTTGCACTAGAGTTGTGCAGCACTCTATTGCTACTACTCCGCTGGCTATTTAGAATAGTTTAAGAAAGAAGAAAAGTACTAGGTGTCAAGAATGAGGCATAAAAAGAGCAAGAGGGGTCTTATTAGCTCTTACTCTGGGATGAATGAAGTGAGAGGGGGGAATGAGTTTATATAAGGTCTTCCGGAGGCAATATTTGTAATTTCTGGGCATTCTCAAGTTGAAAAATTTCCATTTTCATCACAATTTATGCCTCCACAGGTTTTAATTCAAGTTGAAAATTTTCTTGTATTTTTCTCGATTTTTCCATATTTTCAATTTTTTTTATTTTGCAACGCGAATTCGTGGATTTTGTTTTTGTTTTCTTATATATATATATATATATCCCTATACTATTTACATTCTATTATATATATATTTATACACATTATAATATATATATATATACTCATATAATATTTATACATATTATATTATATAACATATTATAGCTATATATTATATAATATTATATTAACACATGTCTTATATAATATTATATTTATAACCATATATTACATAATATTATATTTATTTACATATTGACACATATACTAAATATATATTTATACTCATCTAATATTTAATATTCGCATCACATATTTAACACATACCTATGTATATACATATTTCTATTTCTTTATATTATTCATTTTTTATACCAAAATTTTTTAATTAATTTTATTTATTTTATACTTTGGAGTATACACAATTTATATCTAAAAATGTTATAAATTTCTTAAAGTCTAATTATTTTATTTAATTTTGTTTATCGAATTTCGTACAAATTTTTGAGGTATTATACCTAAAGGCCCCAAAAAGTCCATTAACTGAGAGGAATAACTAATAGATGAAGGAAGATAAAATCACTCTCCTTCAATAGAGGTACAAGACATGGTTAGAGGCAATTTAGGTAAAGTGATAAGATTTTAAAAGTTGTGCCAATTCCAACCACTATAGGTTTTTTCGATATTATATTCTAATAATTCTATTAAAATATTACAAATAAAATATGTGTATCCTTTATAGTGATAATGAGATGCATAAGTAGTTTATCTACCTGCAAACCATTTGACTGAGATTGCCCTTATCATGACATTCACACCCTTAGATGTTACTGATATACTAATAAGAGGAATTGATGCCAAGGATATTTACTCAGCCATAGATCCTTTCAGACTCTCACAAAATGAAATTAGGAGCTCCATTAAAAAAAAATTAGGCCTAAACATTATTAGAAAAGTAATGGGAACAATAAAAACTATGACTGTAGAATATTTTATTGAAAATGAATACTAATGAAATGGACAATGAAAGAGTTTTTGGTGAACTGAAAACACTTTCACCAAAAATAAAAAATATCAAGAAAATATTTTGTAATTTTGTAATTTTTTTAAAGTTTTGGTGAAGACATTTTCACTGAAAACGCCGTCAACAAAAAAAATATGACAAAATATTATTTTTGGTGAAGGCGTTTTCTGTGAAAATGCCTTCACCAAAATTCAAATTTTTTTAATTTTTCGTTTTTTTTATTGAATGGCTTGCTGACGTGGCTACATTACTTGGACGAGATACTTACGTGGCTTGATTACGTGGTAGTTGACAGGGCAAAACTATGACAAATGAGTCAATATTTTGAAAGCAAAGACATTTGTGTAATTTTTTGTAAAAATGAGGGCAATCACGTCAAAAGCTCACTATTTGCCACTAATTCTTGCTCGCAAATGTCAATTTGCTACTTTTCTTTTCATCCATTGGACTGTTTCTATTATTGCTCTATTAGCTATTTTTTGCCACTGCCACTATCTCTTCCTCTACTAGATCGAAACTTCAAGGTGTGTCTATTGGTTCTCCATGATGTTGCTGCTCACTAGTGAAGAAGAAACCTGTGTCTTGTTCGGTTGATGTGAGTCCCTAGTCATTGATAATAGTTTTTTTGGTATACCAATAGTTATATTTACAGTATTGGATATTTATGTTATATCAATAATATATTAATATTATATAGATTATATTCTAACTTCTATATACCAACTGTATATTAATGATATATCAACTATATACTAACATTTAGTATAAATATTAATAGTTGTTAATCAATCATTTTTTTAACTTCTGTATACTAACGTTTAAAATATGTATAAAAATGAAAATGTTGATATCTATATAATTATTTATTTTTGTATAAAATGTATTTTTTTCCTAAAATAAAATTAAAAATTGGGCCTTCTTGACGTTAATTGAAATTGGGGTATGGACATATTAAATTGAAATTGGAGTAAAGAAAATTGGCCTCTTACAAAATTACACGTGTGATAGCGGCCAATCTGAATCCATCGTTCAGACCATCGCAAAAGCCGTCGTGCGGTCGTCACAAACTCGAGCGAGATCATTATCTTGCAAAGAAAGGAAGAAGAAGGAGCATTATCTAGCCCGAACAAAAACTCCATACCAGAATTACAGAATCAGAGCAACGACCTTTACTGTGTATGTTAAGTGCGAGATGCATCTGTATAATGCTTGGCTTCCTCCACCAGTAGCAGAAGAAACGAAGAGAGAAAAAGAATCCTTCGCTTTCGTCTTAAGGGCGGTAAAGGATTCATGGAGATCGGATGATCCCGAATCTGTTTATGCCACTCTTAAATGGATCTCAGTTATCGACCTGTAAGCTAATTCATACTTTATCAGTTGATTTTGTTTTCAATCCAGAAATCATTTTTTTTTTCTCCCTCCCCCCTCCCGCCCCTTGGTTCAAGCTTGTTTGGCGTTTGCTCCACGTTTCTTCCGTTTCAATTCACTCTTTTCTATTTTATCCATTTTTTCCACACGTCTCTTTAGACGGCTTGGGACGATAGATGAAGGTCTATTGTAAAATTGCAGTTGATCTTCAGTGAGAAAGTACTAAGATTATAACAAAGACATGCACAAAACGAATTTCTTGGATTCATTGCCCGTGGCTTCAACTGTTATTTAGACGAAGAACGGATATAGTTCTAGAGAAGTGAGAACTTCCTCTGGTTGTCAAATGATGTCGAGAAATAAACAGCTTTGATCTTCTAGATCTGAAACAAATTAGTCGTCAAATAAACTAAGCACAATTCAATGGAATCATATGATTGGAGAATAGTTATGGAGTGAGCTTTGATCACATTGGGCTAAGCATCAAAGGATCATCCTAATTTGGTGTCTTTTTAACTGCACTAGTTATTTAGGCTAGTTTCTTGCATGGTTGATAGGATTAGTTGGTAAATTATGCGCTCAAGCACTCAGAGTGAGGTAGTTAGTTTATTTACCGAGGTTGGAGTGAATTTGAGGGTTTAGATACCACAATAGAGTTACTTGAATGAGAGGAGATGTGTGCTGATTAGTATGTCATATTGTACAATTTCAAAGATATTTTTGCATGATTCTAATTTGTTGGAGTCCATTTTTCCAGGTGATGGGAAGTTTATCATGGATGAAAGGGAACCAAGTCAAAATGATGGGTCTCTCCTATAATGGGGCCGTGCACTTAAGACAATTCTTAAATATTTGTAGTTCTTTTGCTTCCAAATACAATATCAAATTGTAAACAAATTAACAAAATACACGACCATTAATGGTGGAGATGACAATTTAACACAAACCTAGGAACATAAAAACTAAGAAGTTGGTGATAGAGGTTCGACCTCAATTGAGTAACATGCCAATGCTTCCAAAGACCTAAAAACATGTTGCAACTACCAAAAACGTGAGGGGAGAAATAATATAATTAAGAAACTTCTTTTGTAGGATGACTGCTTAGTTAAGTTTCCTTAAAGTTATCAACCAATCCAAAATTTTCACTTTGGCTGGGATATAAGTAGACCAAATAAAAGCCGTGTCTGGTAAAAGAGATGCAGGGGGCTAGTCATGAAGGTTAAGATCATTAAGGAAAAAGGATCTAGATGAGAATGTTCTAGTGGAGTCAAATCAAGCATAACCGATCGTCATTCTAACTGAAATTAACTGATGCAAGTGGTAAGAAGATTAGCTACTTTTTGGGTAGCTATATCCAAGAGGTTTAGCTGTAGAAATAAATTCTAATTCATAGGAAGCTCACTACTCCCCTTGTCATCTAATCCAAAGGTGGAGGTGGTGGCATTGTGGCAACTCGATAACTTGTAGAGTTTTGGAAATTGTAACATGAATGGGGAAGTCTTGTACCACTAATCTCCCCAAAAACTAATAGATCGACCATTTCCAATTTTTTGTAATTAAGCTGGAGAACAATGGATAAAGTGATGAAATAAATTTCCATAGTGGTCTTAGAATTTCCATAGGCCTAGGTCTCTTGCTTTAACAACTAACATAGCCGCCTCAACCCACAACACACAACAAATATAGCTGCCTCAACCCACCTAGAAGACATTAACCTACCCTCTCATCTGCTTCGACATTGAATATCCCATTGAACGAGGACAATTACTGATCCAAAAGAAAGCAAGAGATTAAGATTCTTCTCATATCTCAGTAGGAAGAAGGAATTTGTCTTAAAAAATCTGGGCATTTCTCTCCTTCCACAAGCACTACACCATCGCCAGGTTAGCCGCCACCCAATGAGCACTCCACCTCTCATCGACTTCCTCCCAATAGGGGCAAGCATAATAGAGAGGCTCTTGCTGAAGATTCTCTAGGAAAATAGGAAACTATCTTCTCCACCTTTCTCAAACGAAGGCATACGGACAATGCAGAAACACATGATCTGCTAAATCCCTCCCTTCTTGCACAAGAAACAACAGAAAGGAGACAAAAAAAAAAAAAAATCTAGAAAACCTTTTTTTGGATCATGTCCTCCATATTGACCTTCTTAAGCACAACCCAAGCCAGAAACTTGACTTTGGAACGAACACGAGCTTTCCAAATCTCCTTTATATTGGAAAGGGATGAGATGTAGGATCCTCAAGCAAGGAAGAAAGGAAGGATTTAGAGGAGAACTCATTGAAGCTCTCTTTAAGCCAAACAATTTTGTCCTCTGTATCCTGCTTAACATACTCCCTTAACAAAGATCGAAGGGCTGCCTCTTTCTCTTCACATCTTGACCCTCCAGAAGATTGCAAATGAAGCTCTCAACATGAAACTACTGAATTAGAGCTAGGATCTATGAAGAATGAAATAGGATGTTTGTGACCAGATGACAGCCTATACAGTTTGGGAAATAGAGCTAAGAATGCCTCATTTCCCCACTATATATCCTTTCAAAATCGAATAGCATTCCCTCTCCCTAATCTCAATCTGATGAGAGGGTCATAAAACTGATGAAGGGAATGAATGAACTTCCAAGGATTTCTATAGGTTGCACCCCTCTGAATGCCAACCTCTCTACCATTAGCGTTCAGGCGTTTCTGCTTCTAATTACTCTCCCCCATAACTTATCTTGCTCCCTTGGGAACTGCCAAAGCCATTTCTCCTTAAATGCTTTGTTCTTTGCAATCACATTGCCAAACCTTTGACCTCTTAGATCCTTCCTCATTTGAACCTATGTCTACTCCACTAAGTGCATGTCATGGCCTTCTTCCTTCCCTTCCCATAGGAAATTGCGCATCAACTTCTCGATTCGGTTAGCTTCTCTCTTCAAGATCATAAAGATAGATAGGAAGTATATAGGCAACGTATCCAAAATTGAACTAGTTAGGGTGAGCCTTCATCCCTTTGATAGTCCACCCCTCCAATCTCTTTGCCACCTTGACTACTACCGGATCCCATAACTTTTGTGACCTTGTGTTTTCCTCCTAGTGGCATCCCTAAATACTTCAAAGGCCATTCTACTAGGTCACAACCAATTTTCTTCGCCACCCCTTTCAACCAATCTTCTGAAGTAGATATGCCCAACAATACTTGTTTTAGACATATTAACTTGCAGACGCGAAGCCCAACAAAAGAATTGCACACTTCTTGTCTCCTTTCCCTTATCTAGCAACCGGCTCAACACATCTGCAACTAAAGTGAACAAGAAAGGAGACAGAAGGTCCTCTTGTCTTAAACCTCTTACCGTGGAGATTTTTCCTCTCGGCCAACCATTAATAAAGATGGAGTAGAAACATACCATATACATCATTGTATACATCCCCTCCATTTTTTCCTAAATCCCTTTTTTTCTAACACGAAATCAGGGAAGTCTCAATCGACCATATCATAAGTCTTTTCAAAATCAACTTTTACCTGTACTCTTTTCTTATTCCTAGCTCTATAATCTTCTACTATTTTGTTTGCGACTAGAATGACATTCGTAATTTTTCTTCCTTGACAAATGCTAATTGGTTCTCTAAAATTGTACCGGCCATCATCCCTTTGATCCTATTGGCTAGAACCTTAGCGATGATTTTGTATAAGCTTGCGGTAAGAGTAGTGGGTTTGAAATCTTTTACTGTCCTCACATCGTTCTTCTTTGGAATCAAGCTTATATAAGTCTCATTAGTCCACTTGGTCATGACTCCCGAGTTGTGAAACTCCTTCATCACCGCCATAATATCTTCTTTCACTAACTCCTAACATTTTTGATAAAAAACCATAGAAAACCTGTCAAGACTTGGGGCCTTAGGGCTATCACATTCAAGGACTAACGATCTCACCTCCTCCCCAGACTATCACATTCAAGGACTGCCGATCTCACCTCCTCTCCAGAAAAAAACTCTTCTAATCTCCTTTGATCCTCCATCCCAATAGGGTTCCAATGGAGCTCTTCAAACCCCCAAACTTGCTTTTGATTCTTCTCGAACATCTCATAAAAATGGGCTAAGATGTTCTCCTCTATTTGATCCTCACCCTCTATCACTTCCCTCTTGCCTCCCTCCAACCCAATAATTGTATTGGCAACTTTCCTACCACTTAATAATCGATGAAAGAACTTAAGGTTCACATCCCCCTCCTTCAACCACCTAATTCTAGATTTAAGCCGCTGTCCCCTTTCCATCTCCCTATTTAATTTCCAAAGTTTCCCTTTTTTCTCCCATCTTTCCCTCCTTATTTTTTTTCTCATCCCACTGACTGCTCCCTTCTAGCCGATCAAGGATACCAATATTGCTTTCCAACATTCGCCTCCTACTGTCCTCTCCTCCCCCAAAGAAGCAACCCCCCATTCATGGCAAGCATTCTTGACCGCTTGTAATTTCTAGATAAACTTATATCCCTCTCACTTCCCACCTGCATGAGAAATCCACCAACCCTTCATCTTTTTCTCAAATTTCGGATGAAATACCAACCTTCCATCAAATCTTTTTAATACCGACGCCAAATTGGTTTAGATGTACTAAGGGAGACGGGCCAATGATCAGATAAAAAAGGATGTCCCACCTCCTGATGGTAATGGATATAGTTCAGCCCAACCATCTTCAAATAAGAACTGGTCTAGCCTACAACAAACTGGAGTCCTCCGAAGATTAGACCAAGTGAATTTTCCATTAAAAAGAAGAGGATCATGGAGTCGCAGCTCCCTAATCAAGCAGATAAAATCCTTTATAAACCTTAATCAAGGGTGTTGATTGCACTGTTTGTCTGAGCCCCTCTTTCGTACATCCACTCTCGAGCCCTTGCGACATCTTTGCTACATTTTGAAGCGTCCACGTGTTGCAGGTTTGACCCTTGTCTAGGATTGTCCTTGTTTGCTGACGATTTCCTCCAGCGATGAACCTCCTTGCTTTCAGCGATTGAGAAACCCTTCTCTTCGTGGTTTTCTTTACCATCTCCACCATCCCTACTAGTATGGGCCTCGTCGTTGCGACCCTCATACCAACCACCTTCTTGTTGGTTAACCCGGAACAGTTTGACTGAGGTTGTTCCTGCGCCTATCAGGATCTCCATTATTTTCGGCAGAAAACCACTTGTCCATCTTATCACCTTCATATAAGTTGTCTCATACGTGGATCCTTTGACTGAGTTCCTTTCCAATTATATTAGGCCTCCACATCATTGAGCAATTAGCTCTAAAGTGCTCTTTGACTAGTCCTCTATTGGAATCCCTTCAATTCCAATCCACTCCTTTCAACAGCAAAAGACTCTACTTTGCCACTGAATCTCCTGATCCCAATCTCTTATCTCATAATTCAGAACCGAACGCATCTTCCCTTTCTTCAGAGAGTTTCACACTGATTCATTGGGGCACTTGCATAATGCCCTGTCACCGCATATCGGAGATAAGTTGCATTCGAAATGCAGTTGCTTTGAGACCTCCTCTTTTATATCGCTCCACCTAACCACATCCGTGAAACGCTAGAAAGCCAATCAATTCCTCTTTTGTGCTTACTGGCTATTGTAAACTTTCGATCGAACATATCTCTTGGTATTGAGGAAGGTATTTCTATGGCTTTGTATCGAGTTCCAAACTTTCTATTCTGAATTATCCCACGCTGATTGTCTACATGTGCATCAGTCTTTCATCTTGTTTCTTCTGTTGCCTGGAAACATACGTCCAAGTCGTTCACCAAGCCTTCCCAATTTTGATTTCTGCCTTCCTCCGAGACAAAGATTAGTATCTGCTTCCCCTGCTCAATCTTCGTCATTCTCATGAAGCTCCCCCTCTTGTTAGTGTAACTTTTACTCACTAATACGAACCCCCTACACCTTCGAGTTTTCTTGAATTCCCCATCTCTCCCTGTTGCGCTTGCCTTCATGATAATCTGTTGCAGCCATCTCTCGGTTTCTTCATCAATGCCCATATGAGATAATCTATTCTTAGAGTATTCTTCAATGACCAGATTGTTCAAATTTCTAGATCTCCAAACTATTACTTGTTTCTTCTTCTTCCTGCCTTGATCCCAAATTGGTCAAGTTTAGACACTTACTTCGAGAAGCAATTTGAAAGGCGTTCTTTAGGCGATCGCATACCACACAGGCAAGCACCTTCCCAATACCATAATCAGTAAATCCAAGAATAATGAATGAATGAAATTACGAAACCATTATTTGAATTCTCATGACAACTTAACTCACACCGTCAGTTTGTTAGTGACATTTATGGATATAATGTTTGTATTAGAAGTGTCTTTTATATTTGCTTTTAGTGTATATTACAAAAAGTTTGTGTATTTTAGTACCTATACAATTTTTCAAAAAAATTAAAAAATTTGAATTTTTTTTATAAAATATTCCCAATGGACAATTGCACTAACCAATTAATTCTTATCTTTAAGTAACGAAATTGCGGGTTAAATTGAATTTTTTTTTTAAAAGAAACATGCAACTTTATTAATAAAATAGAAAACATACACCTTAGGGAATCCCATGCACAAAACAAGCTCACAAAACATCAAGAACTATTAGAAGCCAACCTCACTATTATACCATATTACCCCACCCTCTAAGCCAGTCGGACAAAGAGTATCCTAAAGCTAGAGGGCAATTACTGATACAAAAAGATGCTAAGTACTGAGTTTCTTCCCACAACTGGCTAGGTAGAGAACATTTATCTTGAAAAATTCGCGCGTTCCTTTCCTTCCACAGGCACCAGGTAGCGACAAACTAGTCACCATCCAATGGCCACGCCACTTAGGATCAACTTTCTCCCAATAAGGGTAAACATTAAATTGGAGAAGCTGGTCATTGACTTCCAAAAATATAGGAAAATGCTGCCTCCATCGGGCCTTCAAATAGCTAGAGAACGGACACCTCCAGAACACATGGTCGATGGACTCACCATTAAGTTTACAATAGGGACAAAACTATGGGGATAGGCACGAACGAGGAAACTACTTTTAAAGCATCTCCCCTATATTAACTTTTCCAAGGAAAACTTCCCAAGCAAAGAACTTAACTGGACTACTTGCCTGGCCAGCGGACAATAAAAAGAAGAAAGATTTGGTAGAGAAATCCTAGATGGATCGTTCAACCATACTATCTTGTCCTTCATATCCTCCAAGACGCACTTCCTCAACAATACAAAAAGAGCTTCTTTTTCCTCAATAATACAAAAAGAGCTTCTTTTTCCTCAACACACCTTGGACCGCTCCGCTCTTGCAAATGCAACTGCCATTGGCCATGGATTGAGTCTGGATTCAAACCATTGAAAAAGGAGACATATTGATGATGAGCACTAGAGCAGTTGTACAACCTCGGGAATAAGTTTGCTAGGACGTTAGTACCCCACCATACATCCTTCCAAAAATGAATCGAATCTCTGCGGCATAGCCTGAGTCTGGTATGGGGCTCAAAAGACTGGTAAAGAGAATGAATGAACTTCCAAGGACTTTTATGTGTAGCCCTTCGATGAAGCCCCGCATCCCTCCCATTGATATTGAGACCATGTCTGTTTTTAATCACCCTAGCCTATAGCTGATCCTGCTCCCGAAAGAATCTCTAAAGCCACTTCCCCACCAAAGCCTTATTTCTGTAAACTACACAACCAATGCTTAAACCCCCCTAATTCCTTCTCTAGCTGCACCTGATTCCATGCCACTACATGAGAGCCTTTACCTTCCTCTAACCCTTTCCACAAAAAGTTCTGCATCAAGCATTCGATCTTTAAGGCCTCGCTCTTTAGAATTCTAAACACTGGCAGAAAGTAGGTAGGTAAAGCATCTAACACTGATTTGTTGAGAATGAGTCGACCCTCTTTTGAAAGGAATGCCCGCTTCCACCCGTCTAACCTTCTAGCCACCTTGGACGCCATTGGCTCCTAAAATGATTGAGTTCCCGGTCTCCCTCCAAGGGGCAAACCCAAGTATTTCAAAGGCCAAGCCCCCTAATCACATCCAAACTTCGAAGCCAAACTCTGCAACCACTCCGCTATACATGTTCTAGACATATTAGGTCTCATCCCAGAAGCCCGACAAAAGCACTGCACTATTTGGAAGCCATTCTCAATGACGTCATTCTCTCCTTCTAAGAACCATAGAGTGTCGTCTGCAAACTGCAAATGAGTAATGCTAACATTATCCCTTCCCACCGTAAAGCCCTTGATGTTGTTAAGCTCCCTTTCATTGTCTAACATCTGGCCCAACACATCCACCACTAATGCAAATAAAAAGGGGGACATCGAATCTCCTTGTCTTAAACCCCTAATCGCCTCAATTTTTTCCCTCGGCCTACTATTAATGAGAATGGAGTATGTAACTGACCTGAGAAACCCCTGAATCCACCGCCTCCATCTCTTGCCAAAATCCTTCTTATGAAGCACGAAGTCCAAAAAATTCCAATCCACTGTATCATAGGCTTTTTCTATGGATTGGGTACTTAGTTTATATTCACAAGATCTTTAGTTCTTAGATTAGAATTTTGTCAAAGATGGATGGATTAACACAAATTTGATTGAAGAACAGAAAATGGAAAGGGGTATGAGAAAGCATTGTTAATTGACTTGAATTTCAATCCATAAATCCCTTTATGTGGAGAGGGATAAAAACAACTCTTTTTTTGCTTTCTTGATTCAAAACTAACTAAACTTTGATACATTCAATTTGGTGCCAAGGCCATATTAAGAGTTAAGGCATACTTTTTTTGGGATGCTCGCATAGAATATGTTTTTTGGGGGTAGTCATTAGCACCATTTGGCTCTTGAGGAAACAATGTCAAGTTGGATGAATCCAACTTTAGGTTGATTAATATTAGACACATTTGAGGTAATCAAGGACTGGCCAATAAGATAAGTTGAAAAGTTGATTGTGATAGTTTAAGCATGCACCGTGGATATCTTGTACTAATCTTCGGAAGGGATACACTTTTGGGATGGATGTGTAAATGGGGAACAATACTTCAATCCTTTACTATGTAATTAAGTCCGGATACTGCATCCGGCATTTTGTACTCTATAAATATTAATTAATAAATAGTTTCCAGTTTCAAAAAAAAAAAAAAAAGTTTAAGCATGCAAATTAATGATCAATTCAATTATGAACTGGAAATGGTTGCATTAGTGCAGGGGATTTGAGATGAAAGATGAAATGAAAGGATAAGCATCTGTCAAAAAAGATTTAAGATGCAGGCCATAAGTGGACAAATCTTGGATTGAGTAGAATCATGTGGCATGCTGTTTTTCTTATTTGTGGCATGCCTGGATGTATTAAGAAGCAGCACGGACCCCTAAGGAGCTATTGCCACTTAGTGCAAAGTTTGGATGTCTCTTAGTTGGCATTTATTCTATTACCTGGCATTAGCTGCCAAAGATCTTTATCCTTTTTTTTTTTTGGGTCCTTCTCCCTTGCAAGTGAGATGGATCTGTTTAGCATTTGTCACCAGTATTCTTACGAATGAATGTTTTCTCTTTCCAGTTTTGTCAAGGCTAAAAGCGAAATTTCTTTGGAAGATGTGAAGGCATTTGTGGAATTTGGTTTACAATTGTTCCACTCATCACAAAAAAAACTTTATGCCCAGGTACAATATTTGACTTATTCAACTATTATTATTTAACAACTTGGTTAGTACATTGTTGAGGAATTTTCTTTGATGTTTATATGCATGCATGGTTTTGTCGTAATTCTTTTATTGATTGAAATTTTATTTGTGATGATTAGGTTAGATGGGGAAACATCTTGTTAAGGCTACTCAACAAATATGGAAAGAAATTGTCCTTGAAAGTTCAGTGGCGACCCTTATATGAAATTTTGTTGGATACTCACTTTTCTAGGTGACCTCTCATTTTAATTACCAACATACTAATTCAAAATATTGAATGCTTTGGCGTGGATCCCAATTTTAAGACAAGGAGCTATCTAAATGAGTTTTCTCAAACTATCCCTGAATCTTTATTTCGGGCTTAAAAGCTCACCTATTTCTTGCTTGCCACACTGACCAGAGAACAATGAAAGTGACAACCGTCCAATAGTTCAGTCTGTTGGGGGCTATCTATTTTGATACCACCGATTTGAACAACGTATGTGCAAGTTAAGTTAACAATATTACCATATTTAACATATATCCTGAAAGTCTTTTGTGAAGTGATCGTACACCTCTACATACTATTTTCAATTTGACAATATTCATTGTTAAGTTTCTTGGCTGATGTATATTCAATTGGTATTTGTTTGTGCAATATTATTATTTTCTCATAAGAATAATGGTTGATTTTTTTTTTTTTTTTGGGTGAAAAAAGACAGAATGCTTGCATTGATAAACTAGGGATGAGATATCCTTTATAAAAACTGCAGTTTGTACAGTAATTAAGACAACACTGAATTAGCAAAATACAACAAAGAAAAAAACACCACTATCATCTTCACAACGAATTCAAACATGGCCCTTCTACCCTACTTCATACAAAATATTATGCCAATTTGAAAACCAATCTCCAAAGGATAGGCCTTTTCCTGATTTACTAACTGCCACCAATGAAGCAAAAGACTTTCAGATCTTTGGAGGATTTGGTCCAGTATCTTCTCTTTCCCTCTAAATATTCATCTGTTTCTCTGCTCCCAAACTGAATAAAGAACCACAAACAAAGCACACTTCCTGTAACCAGGAATTGTTCTACTTCTAGTTTCATTAGGCACAAAAAATAATCTTTTTTCTTTTGGGGCTTTAAACTTTGTGTGCTTTCTCTGCCAAGCATCTCAGATCTTCCTTATGGTAGCCACTCCTCTCCGGCCGACCTGCACAGATAACGCCAAGAAGGAGATGAGCACCAGTTTGGAAACTTCTTTGGAACTCTATCAGCACAGTTTGGTTTATTAAGACATATTAGCCTCCTAAGAATCTTTGCTTTCATGGGGGACTTTAGTAGACCAAATAAACTTGGCCCTATCCCACTGCTCTTGACTGTCTTCAATACTCTCCATTCTCTTCAGAAAAGATTTAATTGAGAAGGTTCCTGAATTGTCCCCTACCTACCCCTTTTTGTCCCTTCTACCCTGCAGCCTTACTTGTTCCAAAATATGGAGAAGTTGTAAAATATCCTACTCACCATTTGATCCTATGCGACTTTGAACATGTAGATTCCGATCTACTTGTCTGCTCTCATCTATAATCATCTCTTCTTAAAAATTTGCTATCATGGCCTTGTGAAGAGTTGACTTATAGTAAATTTTGGGGAGTTGTTCCTTGAAGGTTTGGTTTCCACACCAAACATCTCCTATCTTCCATCTTACATATTGCAGGAATATTTGATAAATAGAATGAGTAAACTTTGAAGACCTTACATAGATGGCCTTTGGGTGGGTTCTTCATTTTCATCCCATTATTACTAGCTCCATGAATATTTATAATAAATTTAATTCAGAGGGTGTCTTTCTCCTCCTAAAATTTTCAAAACCATTTCCTCGCCGATGCAATATTTCTTCTTCATAGCTCTCCAACCCTTAGACCACCTTTCTCAATTGATTTGCACACCTCCCATTTTACAAGATAGCTCCTTTCCCTTCTCCCTCTTCCATAAGAAATTTCTAATAGCCCTTTCAATGATGTTTGTCGCTTTCTTAGGCATCTTAAATATTGACACAAAATATTAAAATAATTGTAGTTTCCTTAAAAAAAATCACAATCCAAAAACAAGTGTCGACCAAATTCCCCATTTGCTTTAAACATGCAACACCAACTAGGCCAAAGCGCCCAATTCTTATAGCCTTCTCTACAAAATATCAGCACAATTTAACTTCCCATGGACTTGAGTCTACCCTAAAAATTTGGCATTTGTTATGACGTGAGCATCCCAAATAAAGTTGTGAGCAAAAAGGAGTAGATTGGGGGTTTGATATGGTAGATGAAATAAATGTGATAAAAAAGATGTTTAGAAGAACTACAAAATTGAAGCTATTATAGAATGCATTGATTTCCAAGGGCTTTGATAAATGGCTTTAGAGGAGACATTAGTGTCCTTTGAGTTGGCATGAAGTCCATGTCTACCCTCAATCTCTCAAACCCATAAAGCACCTCTCTCTCTTTGAAATCTCCACAACCATGTACCCACTAAGGCCGTGTTCCTTAGTTCCACATTCCATTTATAACACCCTTTCTCCACTCTCCAATAATCACTCTCCAATTTCGCTATACAACTGGTCTTTCCCCTTCTGTTTCTTCCCCCTTCCTCTCATCAATCTCTTTCTCCATGCAACCAATCATGGAAATTTAAACATAGAGGGATAATATGTGAAAGTAGCACCCAAAACACTTTTAATCAAGGTAACTCATCCCTTTTTGAAAGGAAACTTTTTTGCTACTCGTCTAATCTTTTCAAAATCGTGTTTATAATTGGATCCCATAACAAAGTAGATAACAGGTAACCCCTTGAAGATAGCCTAAGATTATCCTTGACCATGGTGTGAAAATTAGTCTAATTGTAGCGAAATTAGCTGAATTAATTAAGTAATTTGTACAATCGAAGCGAAGTTCATTTGTAACTATAAGATTACAAAATTTCGTCGAAATCTTCGAAAAAAATTAACAAAGTTCACCTGAAATTGAAATTTCGACAATTTTTGCAGAAAAATGCATAAAAGTTGTGCACAAAGCTTCTTCTATATAATTATAGAGATTGTGAAGAAAAATCTTTCTTTATAAATGAAGAAGATTGAAGATGAGATATGTGCAATTGACAAGTAGCTATGCAATAGAAAAAGAACAAGTTGTAGGCCGAAGGAGAGATGATATAGAGAAGAAAGAGAAGAGAAAAGTAAGTTGAGAGTCAAAGAAGAGAGGCATTGAGAGAAAAACGAGAAATGAAAGCTATCTACTATAATCAATAGAGAAGATTGAATATAATTGCGCTTGCAACAATTAGTGAGCCAACCATCAATTGAGCTAGGATTTATGTTTGCACGATTATTAAGGTTTGACGATAGGTTTTTCTTTTTTTTCTTTTTCTTATAACAATTTTAAGTTCACATGCATGATGTGTACTAACCATTGCTAATGCTAAAATACACATTTAAAACTATTATATGTATCCTTTTATATGTAAAATATATTTATTTATGTTTGATTTCATCATTTTAAGAGAAATTGTGCATATTTGAGCATTTTCATAGTTTTTTTTCCAAAAACGTTTTTCAAACTCTTCGAATTAATTTTGATTTTCAAAGGTCGAAGTCTGAGGTGAATTCGAATTTTCATTCCTTGTCCCTGACGTTTAGCAAAATCCTTGTAAAGTAGGTTTTAAACTGATCCCATCATTATATCATGCACCATAAATAAACAATCATTAGCAAACTGAAGATGTCTAACATTCACACCTTTTTGCCTCATGCTAAATCTATTGATTATCTTCTAAGAGATAGCCTAATCTATTATCCTTCCCAAAACGTTCATCAACGAGACGATTAGACGAGTAAAAAAGGTGAAAGATGGTTACCTTGTCTTAGAAAGACACACTGTAAAGTCTAATCCACTTGCACCATCTATCCCTTTAACCATTTCATCGCACCATATACTTCAAAAATCTTATCGTATCATATCATACGCCTTTTCAAAATTAGTTTTAAGAAACAAACCCTCTTTTCATTTACTCTTGTAGTCTTCTACTACCCGATTCACAATTAAGACGTTGGTAATATGTCTCCTATGAACAAAAGAACTATTGCCACAAAAATGTACAAGCTTATAGTAACCCTAATTGGATGAAGGTCCTTTACTCTTCTTGAATTCTTCATTCTACTTGAACAAATTCTCTTAGGAATACCCTTGAATAAGCCTTAACTATCTCCCAACAGTCTTGTTATAATATCATAGAAAAACCTTATGTTCTAGGGGGTTTATCTTCATCACAACTAAATGCCAAATCATGAATCTCTTCCATTTTAGAAGATTTTTCCAACCATGCATAGCTTTCTGCAGAAACCTTTGCCCAATTGATAGACTAGAGAAGAAACCTTCCACTTCTTGAATAACCTGCTCCTCCAAGCATAACAAAGATCCTTTACGTGCCTAGACTTTCATTTATCCTACTCGTTGTCCCCCTTGCTTGGCCCTTCCTCTAAGGGGCTACTGTGTAATAAGCGCATAATGTCTGCTGGAACAGTCATGGATTTTAATATAAACTTGATGAATTAATTTCAGGATATAGGACCTTTTTCTAGTTTTGAGATCAGATTCCTTGACCCACCTAATCTTTGCTTTTTGAGTTGCCATGATGGAATGAAATTCCGATTTTGCCTTAAACTTCGACCTTCGAAAATTAGAATTAATGTGAAGAATTAGAGAAATTGGAGAGATTTTTTTTTTGTAAAAACTTGCCGACTTAGAGAAGTTCAAAAACTTCTATGTAAATGCTAAAATATACATAATTTCTATTAAAAATGATGAAAACAAATATATATCGATACATTTTTCATATAAAATTATAAATATAATATTTCAAATATGTATTTTAACATTAACAATATTCAATGTCTGTCACACATGTTCAGACTTTTATCTTATTTATTTGTGTATTCTATGAGCTTTACAAAAAATCATCGAAATATTTTTTTTTTTTTTGAAAAAGGAAACTAATATATTAATAAGATAACAGTACATGCCGGACGAGAACTTTGACCACAAAACAAAACAAAGTTACATAGAACATTAGAGACTCCCCCCTTTACAAAGCCACTCTCCTAAGGAATACCCAAGCCCTAATTTAGTAGAACTGATCCAGGTAGCAAACAGAATGTTGGATCTTTCCCATAGCATCCGTTCCGTCTTCTTCTTTTCTACAAAAATTCTGTTATTCCTTTCCTCCTATATGGAATACCAGACAACTGCTACCAAAACTTTCCAGTAAGGTTTCAATTTGGAAGGAAAATCCCTACTCGGAAACTGAAACATATTATCATCATTTGGGGGGATGAAACTACTGTTAATCTACTGCCATTGTCTCCACAAGCTTCTCACCATGTCGCACTCCTTTATAAGGTGATGTAAGGTCTCTTCATTCTTCCTACACATATGACACATGGAGGGGTCCAAGTTTAGATTGGAAAATCTTTTTTGGATATTTTCATCAGTTTTCAATCCATTTAGACTTATTAATCACATCAGAATTTTCGCTTTCATTGGGGCCTTTGATTCCCAAATGAAATTAACCGGCACATTGTGATGTCTCCTTGCTTGATTGGGAATTTGGTTTCTAAATGAATGAGCTGAAGATTTTCTACTAGGATCTTCATTCCACGCAAGGCTATCTTCCTCCATAACGTTACTTATCTGAAAACTATGAAGAATATTCAGAAGTTCTCCCAGTTCAGCCACATGAATATCATTCACATTGCTGGGAATATGCAAATTCCAGCCCCATGGGCTGTTCCCCTCTTTCGCATTATGACTTCTAAATTTTGAGACAACGCCATCTTTCTTTTGGGACAGTCCATAAATATTGGAAAATTTATTTTGAAGACTCTCCTTTCCACACCATATATCCTTCCAAAATCTCACGTGATTGCCTTTTCCAACTTTCCAAGTAATATGATGCTTGAACTTTTCATATAAACTAAAAATGTCTTTCCAAGGGGATCAGTGGCTACACTTTTTATTCAAACCTGCCTCTCTCCCAAAAGCTTCCTCACCATGAATGTTTCTCAACATTCTTGCCCACATAGCCTGAGGATTTGCCATCATGTTCCATAGCCATCTTCCCCTAAGAGCCATATTTCTTCTAATCATGCCTCTAACTCCTAGACCTCCTTTATTTATGTCTTGACTAACTTGCTCCCATCTAACCATGTTTTGCCCTTTTTCTGAATCTTCATTTTTCCACAGGAAGTCTCTCATAAGCTTCTCTATATGACTAGTAACTGTTTTTGGCATCCTAAAAACTGATAAAAAATAGGTTGGAAGTGCCTCCAAAACAGTTTTCAGCAGCAATAATCTTCCCCCCCTTGATAAATAGCTTCTTTTCCATCTTGTTATTCTCCTCTTGATCGTTTGAATCATTGGGTCTCAAAAGCTGATTCTGTAAGGGTTTCCTCCCAGCGGCAAACCTAGATATTTGATTGGCCATGAACCTCGAGAAACCTGCAGAATTTTCGCTATATTGTCCACCATACCTTCTTGTACAAAAAGACCTATCAGTTGACTCTTATCTTCATTAATTTTCATACCAGTTAAGAAATAGAAAGTTTGAATCACTTTCTTTACCACTTCCACCTGCTCCTTCTTGTTGGGCATAAACAAAATGCAGTCATTGGCAAACAACAAATGAGTCAACTGGATTTTATTCTTCCCCACTTCTATTCCTTCCATCCTGCCCACTTGCATAGATTTTTGAATAATTCTAGTGAGTGTGTCTGCTATCAAAGTAAATAAGAAGGGGGATAAAGGGTCCACCTGTCTCAATCCCCGATAGCCATTGAACTTTCCTCTGGGCCGACCATTAATAAAAATGGAATAATTAGCTGTATTCAAGTAAGCTTGAATCCATCTTCTCCATATAACACCAAAGCCTTTCTGCTGCAAAACAGTGTCTAAATAACTCCACCTCATTGAATCATAAGCCTTAGCTAGATCAACCTTTAGTAGAAAACCCTCCTTTCCACTTGTTCGTTGATCTTCCACCGCTTTATTAGCAATCAAAATTGCTTCCGTTATTTGTCTGTTCTCAACAAAAGCAAACTGATGCTCACTTACTGTTTCCACTTGTTCCTTTGCACGAATTTCTTCAAAATCTTGGGTAAATTTTCATTCCTTATTTACTACTTTAAATACTAACATACTTAGCTTATTTTATTAATTTATTGTTTAAGTATATTTTTTCAATTTGTCTTATGAGAAAATAGATTTGAAAGCACTTTAAATTTATTTTTAAGCTTTTATCTTATGTCAGCTTTGTTTGTTTATTTGCTTCTTTTTTTATGTTCCTGGTAAAGCATGTCAAATGATTTATAGTTCGTTAACTTGTTAAAATTTTAGAACTTATTTTGCTATGTTAGTTGATGTAGTTGAAAATAATACATAATAATTAGTATTTATAATTTTTTTATTGATAAAATAACCTTTTTTTTAATTTCTATGTTGAATTTTATCTGATTTTTGTAGAATTTTTAATCAATTTTTTGCATTTTTAATTTAAAAAATGTAGATCATTGTCAAATTTCTTGACCTTTGTTGAATTATTTTAGAGAATTTTTGTAACTTCGATTTTACTTTGACTTCCCACTTCAATGGTGGAAAAAAGGGAAATAATTCATGGAAGTTCGCCGAATTTCAGGGAATTTTCAAACCATGGTTGCCATTCAGAAATCTAGGGTTATAAAAAGAGAGAGAGCTACATCAAAATGTGTCGAAACCTCATTAAACAGTCATGAATATCAATCAGCTTACAATTGTTATTACATTATGGTAGAACCATTGTGGTATATAAATTATGCTCTTCATAAAAAATGTTGCGAATGGTTCTCATCAAAAATATCTCAAAAGGTGCAAACATGGTTCTGTAGAGATTTGGATTGTAAAATCTCATGATCCACATCTTTTAAAACAATCCTGATTGGTATGTTTTATTGAGTGACTTTGGCCTAGAGCTTTGACACCAAACATATTTATATACAAGTATATATGTATTTTTTTTCCTCTTTCAAGTCTTCTTAGATGCCTTACAAAGCCAATAGATGACACAAAAAGGTAGAGAATCTATACAATTTCTTAAACTAATGACATGCTATGACAATCCATGTTAACTTTTCATGTTTATTTCTCCTTTATTTGATTTTAAATTCCAATTATGTAAAGCTTTAAAGCTTCATGATGAAATGTCTATTGTACAGAAATACAGGTCCAGAGGGGTGGAGATTGAGACAACGACATTTCGAGACTTTAACTTCCCTCATTCGATCTTGCAGAAAATTCTTCCCATTAGGGTCGGCATCTGAAATATGGTCAGAGTTCAGGTACACATGTAAATGGTATCTAATAGAAGTTTTCCTTGTAGGCATGAGTGGGCATGAATGAGATCAATTTAGACATGGTGTTGGGGAGGGTTTTTTAATTCCTACTCTTTTATTCTTGATCTTACAAGCTCTGACATGACCTCTGACACCTGCTTAGTAGTTGGAGATTAGTAGATTTGGTAGAATGCAAACTATGAAGTCTAGATATTTCATGGCCATATTATTTACTTCACTAATAGAAACTTGAAGGTTTAGGCCAACCAAGTTTTAAAAAAGCAGGAGGCATAACTGAAGCATGTTACATGAGTGAATTGAGGCATAAGCCTAGAGGTAGTGTGAGGCATAAACTTGAATGATTTTGCAAAAGAAAAAAAAAAAATCACAAACATGCAATTGACATGGATATCATTGAGAAAATACAAAACTTAGTACATTTTGAAACTGAGCATAGTTTGGCTTTAGATAAACTATGCTCAGTTTCAAAATGTACTTAGTTTTGTATTTTATCAATGATATCCATGTCAATTGAATGTTTTTGACGAAATTAGCCGAATTAATTAGATAATTTGGACAATTGAAACAAAGTTCACAAGTAATTGTGAAATTACAAAATTTCAGAAAAAATCAACGAAGTTTACCTAAAATGAAATTTTTGACTATTTTTGCTAAAAAAATGACATTTTTTTTATGAAAGAATCTATTTAGTGCATAAAGATTTTTCTATATAATCATAGTATTTATTTTATTGGTTTATTGGATTGCAAATTATTGGGCGATTCAATATTCAATAAAAGTAAAAAAAAATGTTGATGGTTGTTTTTCAATTCCATCTCTACTGCAGAATCGGACATGAGCGTTTTTTCTCATCCAGCTCCTCGCGAATAAAATCCAAATTAAAAGATTAAAATTAATAATTAAAATGAAATGTCTTAAATGCCTATAATAAAACTGTATTAGAAATGCATAATTGTATTAGAAATGTCTAATAAAGAAAAAAGAATATTATATTCAAAATAAAACAAAGAATATATTCAAAATAAAATAAAGAATATATTCAGATTGTAAAAAAGAAAATCTATCTTTGTAAATGAAGAAGAATGAAGGTGAGATATGTCCAATTGGCAAATGACAATCCAGAAGAAAGAAGAACGACTTGTAGCCTTGGGGAGAGATGATGGAGAGAAGAAAGAGAAGAAAAAAATAGGCTGAGAGCCTAAGAGGAGAGGTATTGAGAGAAGAACGCGAAATGAAAGACATCTATTGTAATTGATAGAGAAGATCGAATATAATTACGCTTGTAACGATTGGAGAGTCAACGATCAATCAAACAATGTTTTATGTTTGCAAGGCCATTAGGGTTTGATAACAAGTTTCTCTTTCTTTCTTTCTTTTTTTTATAACAGTTTTAAGTTAATATGCACAATGTGCATCAAATAGTGTTAATGTCAAAATACACGTTAGAAACCATTATATTTATACTTTTATATGTAAAATATATTTATTTATATTCGTTTTTATCATTTTCAACATAAATTGTGCATGTTTTAGCATTTACATAGTATTTTTTTTTAATTCTTTTCTAAGTTGGCAAAACTTTACGAAAACTCTTTTGCATTTCTCGAACTTTTCAAATTAATTCTAATTTTTAAAGGTTGAATTTGGGGCGAAGTCGAATTTTCGTTCCTTGTCTGAAACTAATTTGTCCTATGCATGCATGAATATTTAATTTTTATAAAATTAATAGAGTACTCGATATTGTTAATAAATTAACAATAAATGATAATAAAAACCCATATTGTTTATTGAATCATAATATGATTGTGGAATAAGACCTAACAGAGAGGGAAATTAAAGCAAATTTTACTACCAATCTTCAATTACTTATTTAAGTACCAAACTGCCAAAACAAAAAAAAAAAAAAAAAAAAAATTCAAAAATGATATAAATGTCTCAAATATAACATGAAATGTATCAAAAGAACAATATAACCATTAGCCATATATTATTTATATCAATATTAGACTATCATTCATGTAAAATGAGGAATTAAGTTCATGTCCAAGAAAATCATTCTATTATGTTAAAGTCTATAACTTTCATTGTTTAATTTATTACAAATTTATAAATTGCTAATGATATTATCATTTGAAACAACAGTAAGTTACTAACAATTGTTGTTTTTATTGGGATAGGGATAATTAAAATTAGGCAAATGATGTCTCTAATTTCTTTTTCTTTTTAAGTGGGGTTTACTCCTATCTTCTTCCCTCCATAGAGGGTTACGGCAAGGTGACCGACTGTCCTCATTTTTGTACACTATAGTCGCTGAAGCCTTCACCCGCATCAAAGAGAAAGCAAGCAAGGAAGGATTGATACGAGGTATGATGGTAGGAAAAGATAACATCCCTCTAATTGATCTGTTATTCGCTGGTGATTGTTTAATCTTCATGCAAAAAACAAGAATAGAAATCCAATCGGTTATGAGTGCCTTGAGAACCTTTTGCTTATTGTCGGGCCTAAAAATAAATGGGAATAAGAGTCAGTTGCTAGGAGTCAATTCTAAAAAAGTGGAAACCAAGAACACAGCAGAAGAGATGAAAGTGGGATGAGGGGAATGGCCCCTCATTTACCTAGGGATGCCCTTGGGAGGTAATCCTTTCAAAACCGACTTTTGGGATCCTGTTATCCAGACTATTAGAAGACGGACTGCGGGATGGAAAAAAAGCTATTTATCTAGAGGAAGAAGATTACTTCTTCTGAAATCAGTCTTTGAGGCACTCCCGACATACTATCTGTCCATCTTTAAGATCCCAAAGAAGGTTGCTGCAATCATAGAGAGGCAGATGAGGGACTTCCTTTGGAAACAGGAGGAAAATGAGAAAGGTCACAATCTTGTTAACTGGAAACAGGTTTGTAAAGCTGTTAAAAACGGAGGACTTGACATTGGAAACATTTTTAAAAGAAGTGAAGCTTTAAGATCCAAATGGTTATGGAGGATAATGGAAAAACCAAAAACTTTGTGGGCCATCATAGTGAGAAGTATTCATGGATCTCGAGCCTTTGGAAGAGAAGCGGCTATCAATAAAAAATGCAGCCACAGAGCGCCATGGAAGGACATTCACAGCCTTTACGACCAGTTTAGGCCCCACATAAGTTGGAAAATTGGAAATGGAGAGCAAGTGAGGTTTTGGGATGACCGATGGTGCGGCCAAGGTCCCTTGAAGGAATCCTTTCCCAGTATTCACTGCATGTGCCTGAAAAAAGAGGGCTCGGTGGCAGACTTTAGAACAAGAACTTATGTAGACGATAGAATTCAGTGGGGATGGAACTTGCATTTGCCAAGGAATATAGCTGATCACCACCTCGAGGAGCTTGGAGAACTCTTAAGCCGGTTGAACAGTTTCAACCTAAGTGAAACAAAGAGGGAGGATAAACCAATTTGGATAGGGGAAGGAACCAAATCATTTTCAGTGAAAACACCTATGGAGAAAATAACAAATAAGGTTTCAGAGCATGCAACATCAGTGACATATTTCGTTTGGAAAACTAAGGCTCCCCTAAAAGCTAGATTCTTAATGTGGATGATTAGTCTTAACAAACTCAAGACTCATGAAAATCTCCAACGAATCCTCCCCGCTCATTCTTTACAGCTTTCTATATGTATTATGTGTAGGGAAAAGGAGGAGTCCACCAAACATCTGCTCGAAAAGTGTAGGACAATAGAAGATCTTTGGCGACGTTGGAACAGGCAACACAACTCCATTTGTTCCCCAGAAGCTGAAAACTGGTTTCAGATCCCAGACCGAGTTAGAAGAGCTCACATTAGTCAGCAGTGGAAGATCATATTTGCGGCTGTTTGGTACACAATCTGGGAGGAACGTAATAGAAGACTGTTTTTGAATGTAGAAAGATCGGATAGCATGATATGGAAGAGGTCCAACCTTTTGTTCACTAGCTGGATCTCCACGTCTAAGTTAGGAATAGGTTATAGCTTTTCGGACTGGTTATGTAACGGGGGTTCAATCCTCTAATTTGTTTTAATTTCAGACTGTATGAGTTATGAGAATTAAGCCCGAATATCTCATCCGCCCCTTTTGTACCTTTTTATGCTATTAATATATATAGTTTCTGTTTAAAATACATATATATATATA
>JAJIYU010001569.1:0-34969 GCA_030144865.1 Tinospora cordifolia | reverse complement strand
CTACGGTCCAATTGACAATTCAAAAGAGAAGTTTGACAAGAATACAGTTTTGAAGAATGATTTTATAGGATAACATATCTATATGTTCATGTAGCCACTTATTATTATTATTATTATTATTATTATTTATGTTTTCTTTTGATTTTGTGGTTATAGTTTGATTTAATAGTTTTGAATAAACAAGTGACTCAGAATGTTTTGCTAGCTTATTATTACATACACATAAATTAATTATTACTGAAAGATGTTCTATTTTATAAAATTAAAGCCTGGGATATCTAAATTATTTAAGAGATCTTATTTTAAAAGAAAGATAATTTTACAGAAACTAGGCCAATAAAAAAACTAGGAAAAGCTAAAAAATATTTGATTTGTCCAACCTTGTGTAAGATTTTAGATTAAAAATAGGTTATTTTATAATATAGTAATATTTTCTTAAAAAGAATTGTGTTTTATATTATCTATTTATTTTGAATACTTGACCCATGAAATCGTAAATTACATCACAATTTTATTAAATAATTATTGTGATGGTTACTATAACAAGTGTGTATGTATATGAAATTGACAACAAAAAATACAATTTTATTTTATTATCTTATATAATATAAAAAATTGTTTAATTATTTTCTTAAAAATTCATATTTATATTATCCACACAAAGTAAATATTTTATAGTGTATGCTGACCTAAGTAAAAATATTAAAATTCTTCATTATTTATTGATATTTTAAATAAAATTATATTTAATTCAAAAAGAGATATTGTAAAACTTTACTTTGTAAAATGTTGCATATCACCCAATTCATTACTATTTTTATTTTTATTTTTTAAAAACAATCCAATGCTCCCGTCTTTCCTTTAACTTCATAACTATATTATATTTATGCAACTTTTTTTATGTTTCTCTTTTATGACTACTAATTTCTTTTATTCACGTTACCACCTATGTTTGACTTTTGAGTCATAATACATGTTAATGAATTTTTTTGTATAGCTTGTTATAAAATTCTAATATTAGATTTGACAAAATTTTATGAATTGTTGAAGGCAACGCTTTTCCTTTGCCGCTAAATGCGTGACTCTTCAGATGGTTCAGGGAGGAGTACGAGGAAATATATAGTTTTTATTGTTTGACTTTATTTTACTCTATTTGCTGGTGAGAAGTAACAGGAATGTAATTTCCGTTACCGACGACGTTAAACCAGTAAGACACGCGGGATTCAAGCACTCGCAGAAGAAAACCCACTATCCAACACCCGAGATCACGGGATCTTTTCTCGTTAACTCTCTTCACATTCTCTCCGAGTCTCCTCTCTCACTCTCTTTCCACTTGCTCCTCTTTGCTCAATCTACTTCATTCACATCACTTCCTCTCCCCTTCATGTCCGAACCACCAACAAAAAATCATGTCTTTCTGCGTCTTCGTCTTCTTCGCCTTCTTCTTCATTGCCATTTCGCTCTCTTCTTCTACCACACCTCCCATCACTTCCCTTTACGGTATGCTCGCACCTCTCCACTCTCCTCTTTCTCTCTTCCTAACTGACTTTTTAACTGTATTAACCGTTTTTTTTCCTTTTCAGACACTTCTATTAGTACTTCTTACCGAATAGACTGCGGCGGTCAAACCACCTTCGCCACTGGAAACAACCACACTTGGCTCTCCGACCGCTTCTTCACTGGCGGCGCTCAAGCTCTGGTCTCCGAGCCCCATCGCTTCTCGCTCAAGCAAGAGCAAACCCTTCGCTTCTTTCCAATCTCCTCCGGCAAGAAGAACTGTTACATACTCAACGTCCCCCCTGGCCGCTACTACTTCCGCACCTTCACCGTCTATGACAACTATGACGGTAAGCTTCGGTCCCCGAGCTTTGACGTTGCCGTCGAGGGCACCGTCGTCTTCCCGTGGCGCTCGCCGTGGCCGGAGGACGTTAGCAGGTCCGGGGCATACTCCGATCTGCTCGCGTTCGTAGATGACGGCGAGGCCGACGTGTGCTTCTACGGCATTGCCACGGACGCCCCGGTGATCGGATCGCTGGAGGTTCTTGAGGTCGATCGATTGGCGTACGACTCGCCGTCGACAGGAGGTGTGATTTTGGTGAATTACGGGAGGTTGAGTTGCGGTTCGGAGAGTTTTGGGTTGGGGAGCACGAGTCATGTGGATAGGTTTGGGAGAGCTTGGCAATCTGACAGAAAATTTAGGGTTAATTCGAGTGGAATTAAGGCTTTAGGGACGAGGAATTACGTGCGCGGAACGAATCAGAGACCTAATTATTTTCCAACGAGATTGTATCAGACTGCGGTGACGGTGGTCGGGAACAAAGGAGCAGCGTCGTCGGCAGCGTTGGAGTACAGGTTAGCGGTGGATGCGAAGTTGGATTACTTGGTGTGGTTTCATTTTGTGGAGATTGATGTGAGTGTGAATGCGGTGGGAAAGAGGGTTTTCGATGTGGTGATCAATGGCGTTAACGTGAAGAGGATCGATATATTTAAAGAAGTGGGAGGCTTTTCAGCGTTGAATTGGCATTACAATGTGAAGAATTTGAATACTACTGTTTTGAGCGTGAAGCTTGTGCCTGTGGTTGGCGCGCCGATAATTAGTGGCCTTGAGAATTATGCTTTGGTTCCTAGGGATCTGTCGACGGTTCCTGATCAAGGTATGGTTATGCCAGTGATGTAATTGAACTCTGATGGATTGATTGTTGGAATGTTCGATTTTGATTTGTGGGCTTTTGATGTTTGCAGTGGTTGCGATGAGAGCGTTAAAGGAATCGTTGAGGATTCCTGGTAGAATGGGTTGGAACGGAGATCCGTGTGCTCCTTCTGTTTGGGATGCATGGGAGGGTGTTACTTGCCATCCTAGTAAGGATAAAACTGCACTTGTTGTGTCTCAAATGTAAGGCCTGAATTGCATCTCTAAACTTCGTTGAGGTTACAAGTTAGTAATTCTGGGTTGATCTTAATAGGATACGAATCAGAATTTTTGCAATGAAATCTAGGAGAACCTTAATTTATATTTATCTTCTTTATTATCATTTTTTTTAATTGTCGTAGGTGTGGCCGGGGCTAATTATTTTTATTGTGCCATTAGTAATTATGGGATTTGCAAATTATCTCTAATTTTTGTTGAATACTTTATTATAGTTGCGTGGATAAAATTTGACTGTTTTGAGTGCTTGACTAGATCAATTTGGTTGATAGCGATTTTTCTAGTTGATTCTGGCTCATAATTTTGCTTGCAATTAGGTCAATTTGACTGGCTGGAGTGCGTTTTTCTCGAGATTTATTATTATTATTATTATTATTATTATTATTATTATATTAATTTTATGTTTTTTAAAGATTTGCTATCTATGTAACATAATATCATGTGTTGTTATATTATTGAGTTTTTTTTATTAGAATGATTACTTCAGAAATTATTTTAGAATGTTCTATTTGCCAGCAAAATTATTTTGGTTTATTGTTCTTGGTGGTGGTAGCTGCTGTCATCACAGGGTTAATACCAGCTGGCCTTGCTTATTCTCCTTTATTTGTTTGATTTAAGTAATAGCTACTTTTCCAGCTGTGATCCATTTCAGTTCCTTACAAGTTAAGTGTGACATAGCCTCTATGTTTTATATTATGCCTTACACAACTAATTTGTCTCAAGCCTTCCTAGTGGATATATACTCCAGCTCTTGAAGTCGTTTAATCATTGTTCGTCAACTCTTTAGGTCTTTGAATCCTTATGGATCAAGTTTTGTCCTAGCCACTGCGATTATTAAGCAATTGTTAATCATGTTCCTCGCCTGACATTTATGATTTGTTTGTATAAAAACTTCGTCATTTGAGCGGAGTTGTGAACTTTAACATCACAATCACTGTTGATGAAGTTCCTTGTGCTAGAGTAACATAGCATAAACACACACTGTCACACAAAAGAAACAGAATTTTATTGGGTTTGATTTAAAGCATTCTGCCACATTAGAAACAAAAGAAGTTTTACCATTCTCAAAAGTTGGTAGCATGGAGTTCTCCTGACTTCTTCCAGAAACTCTGGCCTCCAGGGCTTCGATTACTCTACCCTGTTAGCATGAGGGTGATAAAACCCGCGGTAAATTGTATATAGTGAAAATATCCCGATAATGGTAGACCAAAACTCAATTCAAATTCAAGCCACAAAATAACACCTTGTTCTTTGTTTTGCATTTGAAGCAGTTCAAACTATAAATTTTTAGCCTCTAATTCGTTTTTGATACTGAGTGAGCTTCATTAGTTGAGCCTTTTAATCCATGTTGATCAACATGCTGATTTGGGCCATCAACAGCATGGGGAGCCTTTAATGAGCAAGGATTTGTCAACAAAGTGCTTTATTCTCCGTCACATGTGTTTTTACGAAGAATTGAAGCATTTGAGAATGTTGATAATGTTTTAAGTTCTTATTGACTAGAAAACATTGTTTGATTAATTTTGTTGTGAGCTGTACACCACTGAATTGCACATTTCAGCTTCAAAGGGAATATTTAAATGTAGTTTGTGACCCAGCTTTTGTTAGGACTTGATTCTGTTATTCTGTGGACTTAGATCGTATCTAATAGAGTTGACACTCACAATATGTTCTAGTAATTCTTATTTATTTATTTTTTATTTGCTTGGATTAGACACTATTTGATTCACATTATACAATTGGGCATAATTTTAATTTTGGCATAAGTTACTTGAAAATTTCTGCAGGCCATAGGTTTCCTCCTTTGAGTTCATCATATCATGCTAGGATGTTGATTTATGATAGCACCACTTATATATACATAAATATTTTTGGACCTTAACAGAGATCTTGGGAGTCAAGGTTTAAAAGGATACATCAGTGAGCAGATAGCTCGACTAGTTGACTTGGTAAGCCTGTAAGTATCAATATATTTTCTTAAATATATTTATGTTCCATATTTTATCATTTAGTTTAAAGATTACAGTTTATACTCAGACGCCATTTGCCCTACTGGGCAAGTTGTTACATATTCTTCTTCAGTTTGATGCATTAACTGTGATTCATGGGCAAATCAATACTACTGTTGTATCGTCTCTTTTGATTTGAATTATTATATTTTGTACTAAAATGACATGTTGAGAGGCAAAGTCATCTTCGTGTGTACAACATTACTGTAAACCATTTGTCAGTTTAACACTTCCTTATATTTAAGTTGTACAGTATGTATATGACATATTCTCATTCTTAAAACTGACCTAACTGTTGTTTATTGATCAGCTCCAGTCTCATTGTTGCCGAATACTTTCTGTACTGAAATGATTTAGGAATTTTGATGGACGCTTGTAATGATCAAATTTGATATTAGTTATGCAATGTGAAAAGATAAATGTGAAGTTATTGATGTTGGTGTTAAGATTTAACATAGTTTTCTTATTCAACTGGTTTGTTTTTTAACTTTAAAGTATTGTCTTTTTTTTTTTTTTTTTTTTTTTTTTTTAATTTCTGTGTGATCCTTTATATGATGCAAATTTATCTTATGAGGACCTGGAATCTATAGAGATTGATTTCCAATGCTAGTGAGAAACCAAGTATACTCTATAATGTTTGTTGTCAAGGCATTGCTTAGGTATTTTCTAGGGCATCATTTATGGGTTTTTTTTTATTTTTTATTTTTTATTTTTATTTTACCTCAAATTGCTTAGGCAATTCTAGGGTGGGAACTAGAGCTTCCCTTTAATTTTTGGAAGTTTAAGCACTTCAATATAGTTGATGAGCATTTTAAAGAGGCAGAGAAAGGATATCCTAAACTTCTCTTTCATTTCTATCTTTTTTTCTCCTGATCCAAAGATCAAATCTACAAATCTACAAATATATGTTTACTTCAAAAATCAACATAGTTTTATGAGAAAAAAGTTACCTACTGTTTAACCTAGGAATTAGTGAGACTGCTTTTTATAGTTTGATGTCTGCAGATGCTGAATAAGATGTTAGTTTCTTTCGCAAACTAGTGATTCACCCTATTGCCTTTAGTTTCATGAGGCTGCAGGCCCACCTAGTAAGGGTAGAAGATGGAAGAAACCATAACAAGCACAATGGAGAAGAAAACCCCTAAATCTAGAAAGCTCATTTAAGTTTAAGCAGTGAAGACATTGATATAATGGTTATATATCATTGGTCCTAGACCCAACAATGTATATCAAGTTATTAGTGAAAATCCTTGTCATATGCGAGCCTATGAGTGTGCATGAGAGATAGAAAAGAGCTAGAAGAAGAGAAATATACCAGTCATGCAAATCGAGAACACGTGAATGTCAATAATAAGAATTTTTTTTTTCTTGGAAAAGAGAGAATGATGCTTATTAGAATATTGTGGGATAAGATATCCCTTACAAATAGTTTCACAAACAGAACAATCGCATGGAAAACACTTTCCTATAGTAGAACCATCCAATTGCACATTATAAAACAAAAATATACATAGCATATCTCCCTAAGTCTTATACAAAATATTACGCTAGTTTATTATAAATTCACCAAAAGCTAGCCCCTCCTAGTTTGGTGGCTATTACCCATGTTGCAAAAAGAGCCACTGACCTCTCAAGACTTGCTCAGCTGTACTTTCTCCTTCCATTTGGTAATTCTCCTGTTGCGTGCTTCCTGAACTGCATGTGAAGTTGCAAATAGAGAACATTTCTAATAGATATTGATAGACTAGCTCTAATTTCATCAGGGACAACAAAAAGATCATCTTCTAGAGTAGTTTTAAACTTTATGTGCTTCAACTACCATGCGTTCTAGATCCTTCTTGTGAATGTACATCCTCCAAACACATTGCTGCTGTCTTCATTGGTTTTTCTGCATGGATAACACTGTGAAGGAGATTAGTAAATATTTGGAATTTCTTCTGAAGTATGTTTTTGCACAGTTCAGTTTATTAAGACTTATTAGCTATCCCAAAATCTTTGCCTTTGTGGGGATTTTTTTAGACCAGATGAATTTTGCCTTATCCTATTGTTGTTGACATCCTCCTTTTGTCCTAATGTGCTCCATAAAGTTTTTGTTCGAAAATCTTCCGGTACTATCCCCTGTCCCTTCTATTATGTAGCCCGCTCCTTCAGTTATTTGCAGCACGTGAGTTATCTCCTATTCATCTCCATGCCCTAAATTGCATCTCAGCTGAAGGTTCTATTCCACTTACATGTGTTCTCCTACTTCCTCTTTTGTGTAACATGAGTCAACTGGGGCCCCATGCACGGTTGACTTGTTGAGGATCCTAGGAAACTGGTCCTTGAGTGGATGAGATCCACACCACTGATCTCCTCAGAACCTAATGGTTTTTCCATCTCCCGGTTTCCGTTTCACCAATTGTAGTAATTGAAGATAAATAAAATGTATGAACTTTTAAGTTCTCCTAAAAGTGGCTTTAGGGTGTAACCCATCTTCCACAAGAAGTCCCTTATTGCCTGCACAGTATGAAGAGCGACCTTCTTGGGGATTTTGAAGACTAATATATAATAATTGGGAATGACTTTTAGAACAAATTTTAGGAGGAGTCTTCCACCTCTAGATAGGTAACTAGCCTTCCATCCCTCTACTTTTCTTCTAATGGTCTGTATGGTCTTGAGGACATACTCCTTGGTTCCCCTCTAAGTCACATCCCTAAATATTTCGGAGGCCATTGTCCCTCCATCATCCCCCACCTTTCTGCTATTGTCTTTATGTCTTCTGTCATATTGATGTCTACTACTTGACTTTTGTTAAGATTAATTAAAAGGCATGATACCCTGCAGAACACCTTTAATACTTTCATGGCAGTGTCTAAGGTTTTCTCATCATTATTAAGTAACAACAAGCAATCTTTTGCATATTGTATATGGGTTTTCTGGAGCTTTTTCTTTCCTATAATCATATCCCTGAGCATTCCTCTTTGTGAAGCCTTTCTTATTAGTCAATGTAGGATGTCCGCCACCATTATATATAAGCAAATTGAGTGAGGGTTGCCCTACCTTATTCCCCTGCTTCCTGTTATTTTGCCTTTGGGTGTGCCGTTGATCATAATTGAAAAGTTTGCATGTTTGATACATCCCCCTACCGATTTCTTGCATCTCTCCCCAAATCCTTCCCTCTTCAAAATCAAGTCTAAGAATTCCTAGCTTACCCCATCATAAGCTTAGGCAAAGTCCCCCTTCATCAACATTCCTTTACTCCCAAAGGCTCGACACTGTTCAACAACCTTATTTGCCACCAGTTTTGCATGCGTGATTTGTCTGCCTTTGACAAAAACCCTTTGGGTCTCATCCATTGTCTCATAGACACTTATAACCAAACAGATAAGCCTAACGTCCTCAATTCTAATTGAATTCATCCTTTTGGGGACAAGATAGATATATGTCTCATATTAATGGCTTTACTGACAACTCCATCCTCGTAGACATGCTCCATCACCCTCATTAAGTCTTCATTAATTTGCCCCTAGTTTTCTTGCTAAAACTTATTGGTCAATTTATTTGCCCCCGGGATCTTATCTTCTTCACTACTGAGGATAGCCTTCTTTTTCCTCCTCTTTAAAGGCTCTTTCAAGCTAGTCCATATGTTGGTTGCTGATGGTTGCTATAAATCTTCCCAAAGTGATTGATAGTTACCTCTCTAATTTCATCCTCCTCTTTAATGATCTTGATATGATTGATAATTTTCCTCCTTGATTCTTGTGATTTGGTTTTGGGCTTTCTTAATAGTGAGAATTTTGTGGAAGAATCTTGTATTGATATCACCTTCTTTGGCCCAATTAATTCTCTCATTTGCCTTGCTGTTCTTTCAGTTTTCTTATCAATTTCTATTATTTCTCCTACAGTTGTTCTCTATCTATCAGTGTTTACTTGGTCCCCCTTGCCTTCACTCATGTTCCTTTAATTTTTCCTCTAATTGCTTCACCAACATCTCTTTTTTATCCCCCTCAACTGCTTTCTTGTCTGCCTTCCATTTCTTGATATGATCTTTTATCCCTCTTAAATTTTTCATGATCTTGAAACCTACCCATCCCTCTGCCTGATTCTTGGGCCACCATTTCAAAATTCTGTTTTTATGTTGTTTATTTTGCAACCACACATTCATGAAACTGAAAGGGGATGGTTCCTAATGAATGTTCCCTGTCTCTACCATCACTGGGAAATGATTGGAAGTAATCCTTTCTGAAACTGTTTGTTTGATTCCTTTCACCATTTCCTCCCATTCCAAATTAAACATGAACACATCTAGTCTGGACATCACAAGTCTATGCTTCTAATTTGACCATATGAAAGGAAAATTTTAATTTTCTATCTCCTCAAGCTTCAGGTAATTAACCATGTACTCAAACTGTACCATACTTGCATCATATCCCTGTCCATTGGATATCTGTTCCAGACACATGATTACATTGAAGTTCGCACCCATGCACCATGGCCTAGGGTAGATGGCTGAAAGGATAGCCGACTCTTCCCAAAAGAATGCTTCCCTTTTCACGTGGCCCATAGATAGAGGTTAATCACCAGAAGGATCCTTTTTCTTTCTTAACTTCTATGGAGACAGAGTAGTCAAGTTGCAACGTTTCCACCACCTCCATTGTTCTCCGATCCCACATGATTGCCATCCCTCCTGAGACCTCTACTGTTGGAACACTTATCCATTTAGTAAATCTTATTGTCCACATTCGTCTCACCAATTTGTAAGATAGGTTAGTGTTTTGTTTTTTTTTTGTTTTTTTTGTTTTTTTGTCTATTGCAGCACCACAATATGTGGCTTGATGTCTCCTATTGTTTTTCTTATGCAATCCATTTTCTCCTTCGAACATCTCCCTTTTATGTTCCATGTAACTATTTGCGTATCTGTTGCAGAGACCCTGAATCCATGCCTCCTCATAAGGAGGCATTCCTCTCTCGGATTCACGTCAATTTTGTGAAGGAATACTTCTAATTGAGTCGTTTCTTCTTCCTCCCTTATCTTTTCCTTGTTGCAGCATAGCTGCCTTTCGCTCTTTTCCTGTTTTACTTCCCTAGCTTTCTCCCCCTTCTCCTATCTCTATGAACATGGTGATGGTAGCAAGTTTGAAGATGGAGGATTCAAGATTAGAGAATGTACCTTTTTGGTCCTCAGTTGCTCTTTATCATCTCTCCTTGAATGATCTTCCTCACTTGCCTCTGACAGACTCATGCTCCACTCTGTTCCTTCCTCCTTCCCCTCTGTCTTGTTGTTGAATTGTCTCTAGAACCATTTCTTTGACGTCTTCACTGTTATATGACAAGTCTATACATTCTCAGTGGGCCTCTTCTTTGTTGAGTTGAGGCCCAACTTTTTGTGATCCATCTCTCAAAAGCTCCCCTTGAGTCTCTAGGCCTACTTATCTCCCCTTCTATTGTAGACGTTGGGGGCTACTTTTTTGTTCTTTGGGCTTTCATCTTTAATGGGCCCAAACTTAACTCCCTTTTGCTTGTGGGCTCTAATCTTCATTTTTCCTTCACCCCTCTTTTGGGCCATTATTTGATTTTTTAGCCCTCTTCACTAGTGCTACAAGCTTTCCCTCCTGTTGCCTCACCCAAGTGTCTCTTTTGCTAGAAGAGTCACGCGTCAGCCGTTTTTGCTCTTCTCCCTTTGTTAGCGCCTATTTTCCTCTAATGTGTGCCATCACCGTGCCTATGGTGCACCTATCGTCATTTGTCACTCTCAGTCCCCTGTCCTCAGATAGTTGTCCCATCCTACCTACCTACTATGTTCTCATGCGGTGATCCACCTTCTAGATTTCCTCAACAGTGATCTCCTCTAGGAGTTCATGCAAACTTTCCTCCTTGCTCTTTGTCTACCCTTTCTTCTCCGATCTGACCTTCCAACTTGAATTTCTTTTCCATTTTTTTTTTTGCAAATTTATTAGCCAAAGCTTCATTACTCCATCTTTATAATAAATTTCTATTTCTATTAGGATAAAACCCACTCCTACCACTTCAATTTGAAAATCGCCATTACCATGTTTGACTTTACTACAGTCACCTTTGCTACATCCACTAGACTACTCCATCTTTCTGCAATGTGGATGAAGGTCTCCATATTCCGTTTGAATGGTCGTATCCCTTCCACTCCAATCCAAGCATGCCTACACTCGATCAATCTCGTTTTCCTTGCCATGTAGTCAACCCACTGTTTTGTCTTGAACATACTCTTTTGTTTGTGTTCTTCCCTTTCCTTTCAACACCTTCCTCGTGAGGGTTGTTCATCAACCCGATTAACTTGAGTAAACCGACCGACCCAAACCTTTTGGATTGGGTTCGGTTTAAAAATATTCAACCCGAACGGTTTGGGTTGGGTTGTGGGTTTAACCTCCGTAACTCGAATATGACCCGACCCAAACTGAAAAATACCCTAGTTTTTGCACAACCGATTTTGGTTCTAAAATAAATATGATTCAAAGAAATGATACATTTTGCTACTTGGAGAGAAAGCATAAGTATGTTATTCAAGTTTTTGTATTAAATTGATGCATTAACCATTATACATCTAATAAAGGGGCTCCCTGTATTCGTTTTGTATTAGATTGATGCATTAAAAAACATTCTTTATTTATTACTTTGCCTATTGCTTAGTCATATGCAATATATTTATTGTATTCCTACTATTGTTCAATCTATTATCAATCAATATTCTTCACCTGTTTTAAATTTGTTCTGTCTAATAATTCTTCTTGTTTATTTTCAAATCCTCATCTTCCTATTCGAATTTTTGCTAATGTTCTTCTCATTTCTTGTAATTTTTCTAGTTTAGTCTCATAGCTTGTGGTTCATTCTCCTTATATTGCTTTTTCTTCATTTATAATATGCTTACCTAGGCAAGGAATACTATTTTTAAGTAAACAACTTGTAAAAATTTTGAAATTCAACCTGATAACCCGACCCAAACCGAACCGAACCCAAACTGTTTGGGTTGGGTTGGGTTGGGTTGGGTTTAGCCGTAGATTGAGTTGGGTTGGGTTTCAACTTTTCCAACCTGAATTGTTTGGGTTGGGTTGCGGGTTTACCCCAAATCTGACCCAACCCAACCACTAACACCTCTATTCCCCATTTCCTCCTTGCTGTAAGAGTTGAGGATTGCTCTCCTTGCATCTAACGGGGTCACCTTCGATTTCCTTCTGATGCTTCTCCCTGTTTCCTTCTCCACTTGTTCCTAGATGATAGTCATCTTTCCTTTTAATGAGGATCATCCCCTCCTTGCTTCCTTCTTTCCTGTTTCTTCTCAGTCTTCCGTCTATCTTTTTTCTCCTTTTTGGGCCCCATTTCCACCATCGTTATCTTCTTCGTTACCCTTGCCTCCTTTTCATGCATGCTTCTCTACTCCATCCTTTTGTTCCTCGATTCTTCCTACATTGCCACGACGTCTAAAGCCTTCCACAATTTCCTCCATCTTGTAGATTCCTCTTCCTCTGGGGCATATATGGCCCTTTGGCTGCCCAGCATGAGTTCCAAAATCCTTGTAAAGCTCCTTCTTTAGTTTCAGTAAGACTCTACCATTACCACATAGTCCTTTCCCCTTTGAATCTTTTTGAAGGTTTCATCCTTTGGTGAGTCCATCACTTCTCCCTCTGTTACTTCCGCCAACCAGCTTTAGAGTTTGCTGAAGAGATCGAGTATTCTGTTGTTCTTGTCTCTTCCTCAAGTATCGTTTCAACTCCATCACTTTCTACTAAGAATCTTTTATATTTTGTGTTGAAGGTCTTAGTCAACAATAGTCCCACTTTCCCATCTTTCCTTTCCACCAAGTGTCTTCATTTCCCCTTCTTATTTCTCCACCTCATATCTTCTTCCTTTCCCCACCACCAATCTTTATTGTTTCCTTCTTTATATCTTCGTTCCTTTCCCACATGTGTCTTCTTCTTAGTGCGACCCTTTCATCAGCTACATCTGGCTTATGGATCCTCCTCTTTTTCCTAACAGTTGTCCAACCTTTCTTCGGAGGATCCTTCCTGGCCACCTTGAGATATGTTCTTCTATTCATTTCTGGTATTTCCATGAATTTTCTTCCCTCTCTCCTGATCATCTTGAACCAATCCAGTCCTTTGTCTCTCTATTTTTTGCTGTTGAATATGCTCATACACTAAAAGATGTCCATAATGAAAGTTTGAATCCAAGACATTCTATGTAATCAAGTCTATGATACCATGTAGATGCATTGGTCATGAAAGCTATTGCTGGTTGGTGGTGGCATAACGATTCATGTCATGCAAACATTAATACTCACTTCAGAGTCCATGCTGGAATTAACATGGGAACTGTGCTGCTAATGGATTCCTACAATATCTTCTTAAGCTAAAATTTGAAGAACAGAAAGTGGCACTGGAAAGAAATCTCATAACGTTGTTAAAATATAGCATTTGTGGCTAATTAACCCTTTAGATGTCCAATATTTGCCGGTAACTTAAAGTCATGCAAATTGTATCTGATTCTTTTGGTAAAAGTGTTGGTCTAACACAAAGAATGAAAGCTATGAAAAGATGGTTGTATTCCCCACCATATGTACTTATGCAAAGAACATTAAATTAGACCACAGGAAAACATTTGCTTGCTTTTGCTACAGCTTTGCTAGTTCCCCAATTACTCTGATGCTGAAGTATGCAAAAGGTGCTGCAAGGGAACATGTAGCATAAACTGGCGGAAAACCACTACCAAACAATGCCTTAAGTGTTTTTATTTATTTTCTATCTTGTCTTAATGTATGTAGCTTTTTGACAGTGGCACTTAGTAATGTAAACTTCTCCTTGTTATATTTGTTGTTTTATTTTACCTTTGATGTTATAACGTGAATTTAAATCTTGTTATTATCTTGAATTTGTAATCTTAATCATAATTATGGTACCTTTAGTTGGTGACTCTTTTTTTTTTTCTACCCTCCTCCTAAAACCTCTTTTCAACAGGAACTTAAGTTCTAATTTTTTGGAAGGAACTCTACCCCCAGGGCTTGCCCAAAAATCACTCATTCGGCTGTAAGTATTATGCCAGCATGACTAATCTAACTTATCATTTTTCTTTTCTTTTCTTTTCTTTCTTCGTTTTGCGAAGGGCAGGCATATAGACATGCAACATTTTTAGTTGTTGTGCTGGTTGACATGTGATATATATTAATGTTTGACAATTCTGCTGTCATGTTGGGAAATTATTTGAGTTAAAATGATATGCTCTGTTTCTTGAAAGCCTTTGTAAAGATTTGTAATGGAGTTGATTAGATCCAAATGCTTCCTTGTGATGTTTTGTCTCTCGTTTTTGATCACTAACTAAAAGTGTAAGCATGAAATCCTGAAATGGTAGTTTCCTTTTATCATATTTCCATTGAACTAGTTGTTTTCAGAATAACATATCAATTTTTTTATTTATGCTTCAGAGTTTCGGTTACTTAAAGTTATAGTGAAATAATGTTCATGATCCTAGATATTTTGAGGTTCACAATGTATGCACGAGTGACTTTCTATTATTATTATGTGATCTTTACCCCTCCAGATCTTCTTGAACGACGCATCTTCGGTGCCTCCATTGCTTTCCAAACCTGTTTTTTAAGCCTGTCAGCTTCTGCATTCTCCAGTGAGACAGTGCATTCTCTCAGTTTTAATACCTCCACCAATATCAGTTCTACCCCATTACAGTGTTTTAGAAATCTCTAATATCTTGTGAAAGAAATCTCAGTCAACAGGTGTCATGCTATCCCCATCTTCCTTTTGACAGGTGTCTCGTCTTCCTGTCTTCATTATTATGCCACTTCTTAACTCCTTGTCCCCCCTCCCTTCTACTGTTCAATTTTAGTGGGACCCTATGAAATGAAACCCCTATTTTGCCCATTCTATTCTTTCTTCTGACAGCTATCCATCCTTCTTCTTGTGGGGCATTTTTGACCACCTCTAGAAACATTCTCTTCTTTGCCCTGTCATATTGTTCCTTCTCTGCTTCGGTTCTGAAATCCTTTCTTCCCAGTCTGATTGACGTTCTGTTCCTTGCGGTTCCATTGCTTGCCATCCTCGCCGTTCCAAGAAAAATTTTTTGCGAATACAATTATTTCCTGTTTCCAAAAAAAAAAAGAGAAGAATACGAAGCTGAAGAAGAGGGCTGTTCGATGAGGGGCCAAAAGAAGATGGATCGGTACCTGAGGGTGGAGAAGCTGAGAGCACAGACACCAATCAATGAGAACGAGATAAGGATAATAACCTAGGGAAGGATGCAAAACTATATTACTTATGCCACTAGTCCGCTTCAGGAAAAAGTTCAAATGAAATAGTATTCAGGGCAATGGGAAGAGCTATCAACAAGACGATCATGATTGTGGAATTGATTAAGAGGAGAATTGTTGGTCTTCATCAGATTACAACTATTATTTATACGGATATAACTAATACATGAGAGCCCCTAGAAGAAGGCCTCCTTCCATTGGAGGCCACGAGGCATGTGTCAATGATCACTATAACTTTGTCAAAGAAGGAGCTGGACGCATCCTCTGTTGGTTACCAATCCCTGATACCAGCTGATCAGGTTAAGGCTTGGACAGATTATGATTATGAAGGAGAAGGCTTGCCTGGTGGTCAAGGCAGAGGTCGTGGTGGTCGAGACAGGGGAAGGGCCTGAGGAAATGGTTTTGTCTCTAATGAATATGGAGGAGATGGAGGATATGAAAGAGGGGTCGTGATTATGACAGAGGAGGTTGTGGGTGTGGAAGGGGTTGTGGGGTTTTGAGGTCGTGGAAGAGGAGGGTACAATGGTCCTCCTGCAGATGTCCAGCAAGATGTTGGGGGATATGATTATGATGCACCTCTACAAGGCCGAGGGCGTGGTTGTGGGAGGGGCCATGGTAGGGGCCGCAATTTTAGATCAAATGGGCTGATCCATGCAGCAGCAAGACGCGCATATTTGGTTGATCTCTTGTATCTAACTCCAAAAAGTTTCCGCTTTATAGTTGTTGGATGGGTGCCTGCTCATCGTTCTATCTATCTTTATTTTTGTTTCATGTAGGCAATTTTATTCTATTTCTAAAAATCCTGTTAACCTGAAGTTGGTGTAGACTTGTGTACAAGCTGCAATGCTTCTGGCTGCAGGTCATCTTTTTTTGTTTATTTTTTTCATAGTTTCTTTTATAATTGTATTAGATGAGTGGTTCTTAACTATAGTTGTAGAACTTTTTCCCTTACTGAGCAGTACATTCTTTCATTTATTTATTCTCTTTTTTTAAAAAAAAAAGAAAAGAAAAACATATATATGTAAGTGAGTGCATGTGTATGAAATACACTTTTGTCTATCTTACTAATGTAGACTTGAGTAAAAATAGTGCCCACTGCATCATAGTTGAATTTAATCACCCCTATTCTTTATTCTCCTAGCCACGAGCATTGCTGAGTTCTATAGTTCAATTGTAATAACTTTGTGGGTTTTTATAACTCATTATCTCATGTACAGTTCACACTGATCTATGATGGAATGAATCAGAGTTTAATGTCCAGAAGCAAGCCACATGCTATGCAAACATGTGGCCCTTTTCATTGTGCTGTATAATGATTTGATGTTTGCTGATATAACACTATCACAGCTAAGATTTCCATTTTCTATAGTCTTATGATTCAATGGCACAAATCCAAACCAATTTGACAATTATTTATGAGTTACCACAGATTGTTAAACTTTTTTTTCACCTGAAAGTGTTAATTTGTTGTGCAAATCTCTTTTCATGGCACTAGACAGTTTGTGATGCTGAAATTATTCTAGTAACCAGATGTTATATAATCATGTTGGAATCATGTTTATGGTGGTTCAATTAAGCATGTTAAAATAAATATGGTCTGAAACAGTATGTTCTTGTTTGCCAGCCTAAGATCTCCAGTTTGTCAATAAACTAGTAAGCAATCCCATTTCCTGGTGTGCTTTATATATAATATTTTCTTTTTTGGCTGCATCCAGAAGAATATCCTGCAGATCATTGTTTTTCTATTTCTAATTGTTTGACTTCGATTTGCTTTTGATATTTTTGTAGAGATTTGTCAAACAATCAACTATCTGGATTGATACCAGATAGCCTAGCTTCCTCAAATCGGCAACTTGTGTAAGTGATCTTTCTTTTCTTTTATTTTTAAGATTACTTTTTTCAATTAGGGAAAGTCAATGTCAAGTTCCAGTTAACTGTAAAATGGGATTTTACATTCTTGTCATTCAATCATCTATGTAAAATAATCTACCTGGATGGCATGGGGCTGTCCTCCAGAGCAATGGATTATTGGTCACTGATTATTAATGTGCTTCACAAGTGACCTTAATTTGATTTCCTTTCGAGTTTCAACATAACAGCCCAGCAAATGGCCAAAGGGAAAAGCCGAGTAATCACTGCTTTGGAAGCGTCATTGTACTAACGATTAACTAACCAGTATGCTGTGCAGTATTCTCAACTTCACAGCATAGGATAATGCTAGTAGATATAATTATTAAAAGGAAATCTAAGTGGACACAAAGTTATGGACCCATTAATTAAATGGGGGATTTGAAAGGAGAAGTTGGAAATATATAAAAGCCAAACTCATAGGAGAAATGATGTTGTGAGTAGGCAATAAACCTAATTGATGTGGAATAAAATGAGTAAATGCATAAAAAAAACGTAATCAAAGAGGTCCTAGGAGAATCAAATGGTGTAGGGTCACTAGGAAAAGGAACTTGGTGGTGGAATGATGTGATAATTACTGCCTAGAACTTCAAAAAAATTGGCAATAGGTTTCAGATATCGGAAGTTTTCAAAATTACAGGCATGCAAAACGTGAACCTTATGAAATGTTAGGTAATGCTTAACTTGTAGTGTATGATGATTTCTACACTGGGTTAGATACAAAAGGTGTAGACCATATAAAGTAGCAAAATTGAGGAAAAGAAAGACAAAAGATGTTGACTATATTAAATGTTTTAAAAGCACAAGTGAAAATATCTTAGTAAAAGAAGAAGAGATGAAAAGAACAATGGAAAACTTATGAATTCAATGTAAATAGATTCTTTTGTACAACTAGTTTGATTAAGGTAAAAGTGCCGGGAGAGAAAAAAAAATGTAAAGGCTTTAAGACTCGATATTATTCTTATGGAGGTTTGAAGAGCTTAGGTCAGCTAAGAGTCTTGTGATTAACCAAATTGTTTAATTGGATTGTAGTGACTAGCAGAATGCTCAATTATTGAAGGAAGACATCTCAATTCCATATGTAAAAATAAAAGAGATATTCAAGATTATGCAAATTATAGATTGACTAAATTGATGAATCATTCAATGACATTGTAGGAGAGGGTTATATAAAATAGAATATGAGCTAAAAGTTGTGTCAAACAATCATTTTCGATTTATGATTGGGACATTGACTAAATAGTTACTTATTTGTAGGAAATTGATGGAGAGGTATGGAATGAAGAAAGACCTCCATTTGGCCTTTAGTGATTTAGAGAAAACGTATGATGGATTATTTATTAGAAAAGATTCAGTGGTATTAGGGAAAAAGAGTTACAACTATGTACATTGAATCGACAAGAGATATGTATAATAGGGCAAAAACTATTGTGAAATCAAGAATAGGTGAAACTAATGAAGTTTTTAGTCATGGTAGGTTTTACTTAATTCTTAAAAGAAACTTGTGATTACATGACGTATGTTGACGTATGTGTGAAAGTGGTAAATATTGCTATACATATGACACTATTCTTGTGGCCTATGGTTGTACAAAATTAGGTCGCCCTCTCAACTAGTCTAAGATAGGATAGCCTAGAGACAGAGCTATTGCTAACCTAAAATGAAGTCAAAGCATGAGATCTTTGGCACATTGCTTCCACAGAGGAGAAAACATCCTCAAATACGCTTGATTTCTTTCCTTGCAAAGTGATCAGAAAATCGCGAGGCAAACCATTTGCCAATATGGAACCTATTTGCATTGCACATGCTCAATAAATGGAAATACATGGGTCTGCGTATCATAATAGCTCTTGTCCGTTATGACTTGAAAATGAATGTGCCACAACCGTCAAACCTTTTCAATGGAGCAACATTCCCCATAAAGATGTGAAATAGACTTTGATTCTTGCAAGCATAGATGGCAATAAGAAGGGGACAAACATATACTTAGGATTCCATGCGCTAAAACACACTCCAAGTATTCACCCTACCATTATCAACTTCCCACGCCATGCCAAGAACTTTACTTTGGATGGAACTTGTGCTTTGGAGAGAGTTAATACAGAGGAGATGATTTAGTGGCGCTTTTCAGGATATTGCTTATCTCCTTTGTGGTGCCCTTTGTGCAAACGAAATGAAGAATCATTACACATTTATTCCTAAGGTGTCCGTTTACCAGATATATTTGGTCTAGATGGAGGAGCGTGTTCAACATCAGTCCAAAGGAAAGCGAGCAAGAGATTCCTTTTAGTGTTTGTCCCTTCTGGGAAGAATTTAGCCCTAAGAAGCCCGCTTATTAGGTGGTGGGGTGCTTAGCTGTTCTTTGTTGTGTGTGGAAGGAGCACAACGCTAAGATTTTTGCAGATAAGAGCTGTCCTTCATCTCATATATGGGAGGAATCCATGTTAGTAGCCTCTTTCTGGTTTAGCAATAGCTCCCTTTCATTAGGTTATTCCATTCGGAGTGGATGAGGGGGTGGGAAAACATATTGTAATTGGGGGTTGTTGAGGGTGGTCGGTTTGTTGGGTTGGTCTTCCTCTTCTTTGTAGTCTCTTTCTTTGTCTTATTAATAAAGCTCATTGTTTCTTAAAAAAGAAAAAGAGAATTAGAGAAGGAAAAGAAGGTGTAAAGGGAGTAGAAAGGGTTGTAGGGACAACCAGAGGAGTACACCAGCAAGGAAATTTGGTAGAAGGGTCGCGAGAGAAGAACGGAGGAGATTGGTAGGATGGGATTAATACGCAAAAATAGAGGGTAGAGAGTGGTAGGTGGTGGCAGGACTCATGCCAAGGGAAAGGAGGCGTTGGCTGATAGAGAAACACAGGTATGATTGACACGTGGATCCTCTAGTAGGAGAGCCACGTGGGAGAGAGGCAGCATAGAGAAAAGTTGAGAGGCCTAACAAAGTGGGAAAAAAACCAAATAAAAGGATACAAGGCCCACAAGCATAGGTATCGTACAATTTGAGGACATGATCAAACACTTGAACCTTAGGGAAATAGAAAACCTAAATGTCGCTTTCACTTGGTCCAATTGGAGAGAAAAAACTATGACGTCCAGGCTAGATAGGTTCCTATTCAACTTGGAGTGGAAGGAATAAATTAGAGAGTCCTGAAAAAGGCTAACATCTGATCGTTGGACTGTGATGTTGGAGACAGAGGAATATCAAGTGGGGACCATCACTGTTTAAGTTCATGAATGTTTGGTTACAAAACGAAGAGTTTAAAGGCAAAATAGTAGATTGGTGGTCAGAGATACAAGTACAAGGATGGGTAGGTTTTAAGTTCTGAGGAAGTTGAGGGGAATGAGAGACCACATTAAGAAATGACAAGCTGAAATGAAAACAAGTGAGGGAGCTAAAAGAAGAATATTGGCCAAGGAATTAGAAGCTATCCAGTGGAAAATGAGTGAAGGCAAGGGGGACCAAGGGGCATCGAGGACATGCTGACAAATGGAGAACAATTATAGGAGAAATAATAGAAATTGGCAAAAAAATTGAAAGAATAGCAAGGCAAATGGCTAAAATCAAATGGGTCGGAGAAGGGGATGTCAACACAAGATACTTCCTCAAAACCCTATCTTATATGGAGGCCTAGGGCCAAACCACAAGAATTGAGAAAGAAGACAAAGTCATTGAGGAAGAGGAAGAAATTAGAGAAGTGATAATAAACCACTTCAGCAAGATTTATAGAATTGGAGATAGGAAGAGTAGGGAACTTGAGGGCCATTAATAGCCAGGATAGAGACTAGCTTGAAAGATCCTCTGAAGAGGAGGAATTAAGGAAGACAATCATTAGTAGTGAAGGGGACAAGGCCCTTGGAGCAGAAAAGTTCACCATGAAGTTCTACCAAGAAAATTGCGGGCTTATCAATGAAGACCTAATGAGGGTGATGGAAGAATTTAATGAGGATGGAGTGGTCAATAAAGCTATAAATAAGACGTATGTCTACCTTGTCCAATTCGATCAAAGTTGAGGATTTTAAGCCTATAAGCTTAGTAACAAGTGTCTATAGAATAATTACCAAGACCCTAGTTAATAGACTAAGGGAAATTATCTCCACCATGGTGGATGAGACCCAAATGGAATTTGTCAAAAGCAAACATATTACACTTGCAATCCTGGTGGCTAATGAAGTTGTAAAGCAGTGTAAAGCCTTTGGGAATAAAGGGTGGTAATGAAGGTCAACTTTACCAAAGCTTATGACATAGTAAGCATGGAATTCCTAGATGTGGTTCTAAAGAGGAAAGGATTTGGGGAGAAATGGAGCAAATGGGTAGGGGAATGTCTTAGAATTGCAAACTTCTCAATCATGATTAATGGCAGACCTAGAGGTAAAATAGTAGGAAGCAGGGGACTACGATGAGGTGACCCCCTTTCACCCTTCTTATACATATTGGTGGTTGATACCTTAAATGGGCTATTAGGGTATGCTTTCATAAGAGGCATGTTAAGGGGTTATGATTACATGAAAAGACAAGTTGCAAATAACTCATACAATATGCAAATGATCATTTACTATTCCTCAATAAGGATAGGAGAACAATATAAGCAACAATATATGTGCCAAAGGTGTTCTGCAAGGTTTTAGGCCTCTCAATTTATCTTAATAAAAGTCAAGTAAGAGGAAAAACACAAAGAGGATACATAAAGATAGGGGATGATAGAGGGACAATGGCCTTTAAACTATTTAGGAATGCCATTAGGTGGCTGGCAAGGATTATGGCTTTCCTGGAGCATGTCATCTAGACCATTGAAAGAAGGATAGAGGGATGGAAGACCACTTATTTATCAAGGGGTGGAAGACTACTACTAAAATCATTTCTAGAAAGTAATCCCAACATATTATGTGCTAGTTTTCAAAATGCCCAAGAGAATGACCACTCAAATTGAGAAGGCTATGAGGAAATTCTTGTGGAAGAGGGAGGAAGTAGGGAAAGGTCACAATTCAGTGAGATGAGAGGAGGCTTGTAAAATAGTGGAGAAGGGTGGTTTGGGCATTGGAGGATTAACTAGGAGGAGCGTAGCTCTTGTTGGGAAATGGCTATGAAACTTTTATGAAAATAGAGAGGCCCTTTGGGTAAGAGTTATCAAGAGCATCCATGGAACAAGCAACAATGAGATGAAAGCTAGGATTTCACCCCAAGGCCACCACCTTTAAGAGCCCATGGAAGTTCATACATTCTATATATCCTTAATTTTTGCACATGTTGAAATGGAAAAACAATCTGATTTTGGGAAGATTTGTGGTGTGGATCCCAAACTCTTAAGGATCAGTTCTTAGGATAAACAACTTGTCATCCTTGCATGAGGCCATTCTTGCCTCATTCATCACAAAAGAGGAAGTAGAAGAGCACATGCATGTGGGATGAAGCCTTCAATTGAGATGCAATATAGGGTAGGGGGAATGAGTTGGAAATCACTCAACTAAATAATAGGAGTGAGACTGTATATCAAGAAGGGTAGGAAAGTGTGGAAATGGGACAACACTAAAAAATTTTTAGTCAAACTTTGATGGAGCACATAGGGACAGAAGGAGGAAGACAACAACAGCGGGATGGACAAAATTCATTTGGTCAACAAAAATCTCCATGAAAGCAAAGATCGTGGGATGGTTGATAAGTCTTGACAAACTAAAGTGTGCTGACAAAATTCAGAATTAGCAACCAAAATTTTAACTTATCTCCCTCACGATGTTATTTATGTAGGATGGCTAGTGAAGATGGCAGATGTATTTGGGGGATGTGCATTCACATGAAAGATCTGGGATGCATGGCACAGGAAGCACACAAAATTCAAAGCTCCCCTTAAAGAAAATCTCTTTACTGTTCCTAATGAAGTTAGAGGAAGTTCTATTAGTAGATATTATAAATGTGCCTTGTTTGCAGTTTTGTACTTATTTTGGGAAGAATGTAACACGAGAATCTTCAAAGAAAAAGGAAAACATGGTGAACCAAGTATGGCAAAGGTCGGTGGCTCTTTTGGCTATGTGGGTAACAGCCACCAAACTAAGAAAAGGTTTAGCATTTGGAAAATGGATTAGAGACTGATATGCTATTTTCTATAGAACCTAAGGGTTCTATGATGTATGTACTAGTTGTAAGGTCTAGTTATATTTATTGTTTTGTAGTTATACGGCTCTACCAATAGTCTATTTAGATCTTGACTCTTACAATCATCCCTTGATATTTTAATGAGTATAATTCTCTCTAATTAAAAAAAAAGGCTAATTACTACTATAATAGTGCTTAAAATATATATAAAGGACCAAACAAAAATAATTTTATTAAGTGGGTTGCTGAATTTGAAATAATGACTTTTGGTAATCCCTTTCCTATGTTTTGATTGTCAATTCTGTAGTCACTTGCTTCTTAGGTGTATATTTTGCTAGTTTGACTCTCCACCTTGCTTCATTTATCAGTTTGTTGATGTAACAACTGCATTCCTTTGCACCTTTTAGGCAACATTTCTATGCACTCTCTCCCTTGAGCATAAACTTTGACTTTATTTAAGCCCAATGATATAAAAAAAGGTGCAAACTCCAGAAACTGCTATCCTTTTTTCAAGCTACAAGAACTCATTATACAAGGGTCACTGTTATAGAATCCCACATTCCCACCCATGCTTTTCCACTAAGAAGATGGTTTAAACTTTTGGTGATGGCCTATCCCAATTCCTACAAATATTACCTCTTTTTTTTTTTTTTTTTTTTGAAACAGAAACTATATTATATTAATATAAAGAGTTACATCCGGAAGAGATATCCGGAAAATTACAAAGATTGTAATATTTTGTCACCATTACATAGCCAATCCCAAAATTTATAACCCTTACCTCTTAATCGTCCCCCTTTTCCTTCTCAAACTTCCTTGCAATTATGACCTCAAAGAATCTTCCGCTTCAAGCTTAAAGACAAGTTTCACCGAAGTAGAAACCACCTGCAATCACAACAACCACATGCAGAAATCCTTTTCTTCAACATGACAACATTCTCCACCAACACAGGGTTATAGGTGACTACAAGTCTCAATTCATAGCAATTGGAATCTAATCAACCAAAGCGCTTATACCACTTCATGGGGACTTGGGTTTATTTGGTTAAGAGTCATAACATGATAGTGCTATATCAGTCTTAGATCACAGCTAAAACAAAAGCTATAGCTATTAACTCACCAACTATTTATGTCAAGTGCGCACAAATGTTTCTTCTCCTTAGTTACATGTTGACTCCATGACTAGATTTATTATTAGGACATACTTGGAAATGTGAGAAATTATCCAATGCTTGTAAAGAGGTTTGGAAGCCAGACTTCTTGGAACTAGTCCTCTAATGCCATGTTAGAAAATTGTTTAACCCAAAAGTTATTGCTATTGCACAAACACCTAACTACTTCTATTTAGTGAACAGAAATGTTAATCATCAACATTCATTTATTAAACAAACAAAAGTGGAAAAATCCCTTTTACAATCGACAACCTTAATCTCACCTAGCAGACATCCAGTATGTCCATTACTACGAATCAAACTAATGTTGATTAATGATCATTTATTGGTTCATCTTTTCTTGATTTCAGACTGTTAAATGGCAATAAACTGGAAGGTCAAGTTCCGGAGGAGCTTTACTCTATTGGGGTTCATGGTGGAGAAATTGAGTATGCCAAACTCTCATTTTCTTATTTTATATATTTAATCATTTGAATCATTTAAACAAATGCTCTGAAATGCAGAAACTGGCAACTCCTTATTGGATGTTTTTATATTCACACTTCATAGGTCTTCTCTTCTTGTAAATGATTATGAACCTGCACTTGATGACCCATATTGCCTGTAATCTAGTCCCTATTAATGCAAAAATATTGCAAAATGTTGTTAAAATTTTTGGTCAATGTACTAGTGAGGATTAAGAATCTTGTATGACTACCACCTTTGAGAAGCAACCTTTTTACAATTACTTGCTTTCATATTTAATATATTTCACATTCTTGTTTTAGTTTTTGTTAATATGATTGTATTAATAATAGTAATAATGTTCTAATATTTGTTATTATGGCAAATAATAAATGGTGGTATGTGTCAATATTTCTTTGCAATTGTCCAGAAAATTTAGGAAATGCCACAATTTTGTCTTTATGATATGCAACTGTAGGGAGGTTAATGAAGATAAGGAAACAAAAGTTGATCTTAACTCCCGCCTAATAGAGATAGACAGGAGATTGGAGTTGGAAGAGAACAGACAGCTGCTGGAAGAGAGGAGAAATCTGATGAAGGGCATTCAGGACATTGAATGAAAAAAAGAAAGACTTTGTAGGCAGAAGACAAAGATCAAATGGGTGACAGAAGGGGATGTAAATTCTAAATTCTTTCATCGTATTCTGTCCATCGCCAATCTCGAGCCATTATTTCCAAGTTGGAAAATGTAGAAGGTAACCGGGTTGACTCGAAGGAGGAGATTCAAAATATTTTTGTGAAGCATTTCTCTGAGATGTGGGAGGATAAAAGGTAGATAACTAGAAAGTGGAGGGGCTGGAGTGGCAACCCATAATAGAAGACGATAGCAAGTGGCTTGAAAGGAGTTTTGAGGAAGAAGAATTAAAAGAAGCTGTCTTCGACTGTGATGGAAGGAAGGCCCCAGGTCCCGATGGATTCACATTGGCTTTTTTCCAACAAAACTGGAAGGTTGTCAAGAAGGACATTCTAGCATGTACCATGTATGAGGGAGTTTCATAAAGATGGGGTCATTAATAGGAAAATCAATGAGACATACATATGCCTCGTCCCTAAGAAAAATGATTCTTTGAAAGTAGAAAACTTTAGGCCCGTTAGTCTAACAACGAGCCTATACAAAATAATAGCTAAAGTGTTAGCAAACAAGCTCCGCACGGTTGCCCACAAAACAGTTAGTGAATACCAGCTAGCTTTTGTTAAGGATCGACAAATAACAGACGCGATTATGATTGCAAATGAAGTGGTTGAGGAATATAGGGTATCCAAGAAAAAAGGCCTTCTGTTGAAAGTGGACCTAGCAAAAGCGTATGATTCAGTAAGATGGAGTTTCCTTGATGTTGTTATGCAAGGCAAAGGGTTTGGGGAAGTGTGGAGGAAGTGGATCTGGGGATGTCTGAAGATAGTAAACTACTCTATATTTATAAATGGCAGACCAAGGGAAAAATTTAATGGGTCTAGGGGCCTGCGACAAGGGGACCTTCTATCCCCATTTCTATTTACCCTGGTGGCGGATACTCTAATAAGAATTATGCAGAAAACTGCCCAAGTAGGAAAATTGGAAGGCCTAACTGTAGGTAAGGAGAAGATTCAGCTTACCCATCTCTTTTTTGCAGATGACTGCATTATATTCATGAAAAATGATGAGAAGGAGATTACAGCAGTCTAGAACGTTTTACATGCATTCAGCTTCCTAACTGGAATGAGGATTAATGGAGCTAAGAGCCAAATGTTAGGCCTCAATACTAATGATGATGAGGTTGTAGAAAAGGCGGCTATGTTGAGGGTCTCTCCTGGGAAATTGCCAATTACATACCTAGGGCTCCCGCTGGTTGGAAATCCCTACAAAGTGGGGTTTTGAGATCCAATGATACATACAATAGAACGAAGAATTGCAAGATGGAAAAGGAGTTACTTATCTAGAGGGGAAAAACTACTCCTCTTACGCACGGTTCTGGAAGCTCTTCCCACATACTTCCTATTAGTGTTCAGGATTCCAAGAACAGTTGCAACTTGCATCGAAAATCTGATGAGAAAGTTCTTATGGAATCATGAGGAATCAGAAAAAGGGCAAAGCATGGTTGGGTGGAAACAATTTAGTCAAGAAGTAAGTAAAGGGGGGTTAGGAGTGGGGGGAGTGATAAAAAGGAATCTAGCCTTGAGAGGAAAATGGCTGTGGAGGATGTTGGAGAAACCCAACACACTGTGGGCTAGAATTGTACGCTGTATACATGGCTCAAAGGAATTTGGGATAGTTGTAGGTGTCAACAGTAAATGCAGTCACCGATCTCCCTAGAAAGATACATGCACAATTTATGATCAATTCAAATCATGTGTAGTGTGGCAGGTTGGAAAAGGAGACCAATTCAGATTTTGGAGGGATAACTGGTGCGGTCAGGAGCCTCTAAGTGTAAAATATCCCAATATCTACAAATTAAGCAATAGGAAACAAGCCACAGTCTCAGATATAAGAGTGGAATCCACAGTGGAAGGAAGGACATAATGGAATTGGAACCTCCATATAACCAGCAATGTGAATGAAACTACAATGGAGGAACCGGTGGACTTGCTGCACACCCTAAATAACTTTCAGCCTAACAACAGTAGTGTAGAAGACAAGCCGTGTTGGACTCAAGATGAAAGCAAAAAATTCACAGTTAGATCATTCATGAAATATCTGAACAAGGGCTTGAACACTAGTATGCAACAATCAGCTATGGACTTTATATGGACGGCAAAAGTGCCAATGAAGGCTAGAATCCTCATGTGGCTCATCTATCTGAAAAAATTGAAGACTGCTGAAACTTTACAGAAAAGATTTTCCCATCTTACTTTGAACCCGTCTATATGTATGCTTTGTAGGGATCACGGGGAGACATCCCATCATCTGTTGGTAGACTGCAGCATGGTGAAAGCAGTGTGGCAGCAATGGGGACAGGTTCATCCTGCCCTCATTCCTCCTGATTCTCAGTCTTGGTTCAACATTCCAGAAAGGGGCATTGAAGGAAGTATCATACCTTACTGGAAGGTGGTGGTTGTAGCTATATGGTACACAATCTAGAAAGAAAGAAATTCAAGATTGTTTATGGAAAAACAGAAATCTGAAAGGATGTTATGGGAACACTCGAATATCTTATTTGCAACTTGGATATTTAATACAAAACTGGGTTTAAAGTACTCTTTTAGGGAGTGGCTATGTAATGGGAGAAGCATATTACACTTGTTGTAGCTCTTTCTTTTCTTTCTATTTTTTATTTTGGATACCTCATCCAGCGAACTATGTTCCTTCCGCTTGTAACACTCTTTTATTATTAATATAATCTTAGTTTCTGTTTCAAAAAAAAAAAAAAAATTTTCCTCATGTGCTAACTTTTTATTTTGGGATGTTGGAGATTTAACAAAAAAAAGACATTTCAAGGAAAATAAAAAAATAAAAGCATATGAAGGCTTTAGGATTAGATGAATTCCATTATTCCAATTAAGGTTTTGGAATGGTTCACATACTGTTGCAGCATTCATTTTAATCATTAGATTCTTTTCAATATAATTATAAGAAATTATAAAATGATAAATTTTAATGAATATGGTATGACTGTTTCACTGTTTGTCTAGCCATGTCATAAAGTTTTAATCAAACCAATCAAACACCTTTCCTCTCATTCATTCTACCAATCTCCCTACGCTTAACTTGCCTCAACCAAAGCCTTTCCCCAATTACATGGGATCGGCTATGAACCTACTTCTTCCACTTCGTCCTATACCAATCTTTTTAAGAATGATTAAAATGTAATATTGAAAATTATTAATCTTGGTTATATCTTTGATACGTATCTTAAAGACTTTCAGTATTCCTCGTGAAGCTGAATATTTTATGTAACTCATTTAATTAAGTTTATCTTTAAATTTATCATCTTGCAGAGTTGATCCTTCTCTTGTGCTGTCAATAAAAAAAATTCCATTCATTACACGTAACATACATCATATGAGATAGTTAAATAAAGGATTTAGGGGATTATGCAGATTGGGTTGCATTGATTTAGGAACCTAACCCCGATCCAAACAAGTTGCTTGGGAAATAGAACCCAATATGAGTTATTTTGCCCTCTAACTTGAGCCAACACTGGGATTAAACTAGTTTAGGCTGGTTAGTTTCTTGTCAGGCAGGGCTGTTGGAGATAACAAAAAGAAGCACAATGAAGAATGAACAAGGAAAAATAATAATGGAAACTTTAGAGATTCTCCATTGAATGGCTGAAGCAATGAAGAATAAAGAAACCCAAATTGCAATAAAACATCATCTAGATTGAGTGTCTAAACACTTGTCCTGATTTTAAACTAAATAATAATAAAAGAGTTACAACTAGTTACTTAAACTGGTAAAACACATGTATCATCAGGCAAAAGCCATTGTAAAATCAACAATAGGTGAAACTAACAAATTTTCAACCGTAGGAGGTTTACACCCAAGATCTGCCTCAGGCCCTTACCTTTTGTTACTGACCTTTTTGCACTAGTTATGGGTGATTTAATGAAACATATTCAAGAATATATTCTATGCTGTGTGTCATTTATTGATGATATAATACTAGTTGACAAAGCCACATTTAGAGTAAATGCTATACTAGAGGATTGGAGAGAGGCTTTAGAATCTAAGGATTCAACTTTTCAAGATTAGTAGGACTAAGCTTGAATAGATTGAATGTAAGTTTAGTGGAAGTTATTTTTTGATGTAATTTTAGTTGAAGTTAAAAGATACAAATTACACAATAATGAAGATTGAAGTCAAGAGATACGAAGAAGAGAAAATTTTGGGCGTTTGGCATCCATTTTACAAGAAGAAAGATAAATAGGTGAGGATGTTGAACTTTAGGGTTAAAGGAAGATGGCTCGAGTGGAGGAATGCCTTTGGAGTTCTGTATGATAGGCAAATCCTGTTGAAGTTGAAGGGAAAATGTTATTGAGTTGCTGACTATAATAAAAAGATAATGGTGGGCAATTAAAAAACATGTTAATAAATTAAGTATGATAAAAAATATAAATGCTAACAGATATAATTGAAAATTAGCATATTAAAGAAAAGGATATAATTTTGGGGCTTGGCTTTGCATTTGGGACAACATACTTTATATTTTGTAATTCTTCCCTACTTGGATATCTTGTCCAGCAGGTGGATATCTTTCTATAGTTATATTTAATAATGTCCATGGTTTCTGTTTGAAGAAAAAGACAGGAGTAGCACCAATTAGAGATAAAATGAAAGAGAACCAATTAATGTAGTTCTAACTTTGGACACATAAAACTTACAGCATTAAATGTATCAATCAGGAAAAGTGACCTATTCACACCAAATGTTAATAATAGACGTAGACCTAAAATTACAAGGAAAGCAATAATTAAGGATGTTTTAACTATTTGTAATTTGAATGCTAATTTAGCCCTCAATAAAGTACAATGGAGGAAGCCGATTTATGTAGTTGGCCCTATGTAGTTATGAAAAGGCTTAGTTGAGTAGAGTTGTTGCTCTAGTTGGTTGCATGTACACCCTTGGTTGGAGTTTCCCTAATTGGAGATAAAAATGGGAAAAAGCCAATTAAATTAGTCTACAGACAAACGAAAAATATCTGTACAAGGAATAGGGCTGTTCATCCTATCAACCAGTTCTAATATCTTGAGCAACTCAACTCATGTAGGTGGGTTTCAGATCAAATGTCAACATGAGTTTGGTAGGTGTAAGAATTTGCCACACAATTGGTTTGGGTTGGGTCATGGTTTTACCTTAAAAAAACAAACAATGATAAGAATAATTGATAGAATTGAACCAACTCAAATTAGCAAAATTGATAATTATTACGCTGTTCATCACTTTTCTAAAGGTACTTACCACAAGTCAAATACTGAAATTCCATATTGAAAATATCTTATTTTGAACTATTATAATGTTCACTTCGGACAAGGAAATAACTTTTTTTAGAAGCTGTAGAGCATTAGATTTTAGAATCTATCACACCCGACTGACCTGACCTAAACCAACTCGAAGTCATTGGGTTGGGTTGTGTAAGGGTGTTCACAGGTTGAGCTGGTTTGGGTTTTGGCAAAATACCAACCCATTCCAATAAAGTTGGATTGGGAAAATCTCTAAACCTAGTCACCCAACCAACTCAATGAACACCCTGACCCAACTCAATGACTTTGGGTTAGTTTGGGGTGGGTTGGTTAGCTTGGTCTACTATTGGTGGTATAGATTATCAAATTGCATGATCTTCTCAAGCACTGGATTCTAAATTTCATTCTGTAGAATTATTGCTTAGTCAAACATAAATAATATAATAGTTAATAAGATGAATTCTTTTGTGCTATTTTCATTCTAACATTTTAAGTAATTCAATTATAATAAGTACCTAGAGTGAAAATAATTATTAAATTTTAATAATTTGGGTTGGTTTTGTAATTTCTCTTCTAAAACCATAACATAACCCAAACTCATTGAATTACACATTTTTAAACCCAACCCAATCCATTAGGTTTGGATGGGTTGGTACGATGACCACCTTGTAGGGTTGGGTTAAAATTTACTAAACCTGATGAGATGGGGTTGGATTGGTATTTGATCAAAACTTTAACTAGCCCAATCCATGAGCAGTCCTACTTACCTATTAAGAATCTATGATAATGATGGAGGTAGAAAACCTAAAAAGATATGGATAGAGATAACTAAGATAAATAAAACAATATAGCTACTTACAACATAAATATTCATTTGATTGTTGATTGAGTAGATTGAAGAAAACATATTTATGTGGCCTAAGCAATTGATGAAACACTAAGTTTAGTTAGATTGAATTAAGAGAGTTGTGTTATGGTCATTGTTTTGAAAATCATTTGAGGCATAAGCCATGAGGTTCAAGTCTCAAATTTTCCACTACGTCTGAATTTGATATAATTTTTTTAAAGAATTTCACTTGCATCTCATTTTTAATTTATATTAATTTACATCATATAAATTTCATTTGCATTTAAATTATATTTGGTTTCAATTTCATTACATTTAACCCTAGAAAAGTAAGGAGGGGATAGGATGCGAATGCATCCCTTAAAAAGACATACATGAGTCTGTGGAGATCTATTCATTCAATCTACCAGCAATACTCACCTTTAACAAGATTGCAGATGGTTAGAGGTGACATGATGATGCACTTTTGGAAATTTGTGTAGTGTGGAAATGAAGCATTTGCTTCCATGTACCAATGACTTTATAGTCACTCACTAGGCTATAACCAGCCTATCTCTTTTTTTGCCTCTGCATCCATAGACTCTATGTACGGCGAAACTTTTGCCTTTCCCATGGGTTGAGGCAACCTAAGTTTGCAACCCTTACTCTTTGAGTGTATCCTTCATGATGTTAGCAACAAGAGTATGTGGCCAAAAGAAACTTTCGGCAAGTTTTTCACTAAATCATTCTTTTCCACACTCATTGATAGTCAACAATACCTTCCTTGCCCTATTATACATCCTTATGGAAGTCACAAGCACACTCCAGTAAAATTCTTAGCATTGTTAGTGGCCTATGGACGAGTAAATATAAGGAACATACTCCGAAAACAGTTCCCACGTTGATAATTGTCACCATTGTGCTGCTACATATGTAAACAAAACCTAAAATCAGTTGTTTGTTTGTTCTTAAGATGTTGGCATGCTAGTGAAATATGGATTAGATGGAAATTACTCTTCAGAGGCACCATTCAGAAAGGAGGAGGTTCAAGAAGCAGTCTTTGGTTGTGATGGGGCAAAAGCCCTTGTTCTAGATAGGTTTGTAATGGCCTTCTTTCAAAAGACATGGGATCAGATGAAGGGAGAGATCATGGGGGTGATGCAAGAGTTCTACATCATCTCAGTCATTAATAACCTAGTCAATGAAACGTAAATATGCCTCATTCCAAACAAAGGGGATAGCCAGAGTTTGAAGGATTATAGGCTAATTAGCCTAGTGGCAAGCTTGTTTAAGATAATTTCAAAAACTCTTGCTATGAGATTGAGCAAGGTTCTACACACAATGATAGATGAAGCCTAATCATCATTCGTGCAAAAAAGATAGATTTTGGATGTAATCCTAGTGGCTAATGAGGTAGTAGAGGACTACTGAGTGAGAGGAAAAATTAGGGGTGGTATTCAAAATTGATTTTGCCAAGGCATATGATACAGTCGATTGGGGTTTCATCAAAAAGATGTTGGAGAAAGGGTTTGGGGCTAGACGGGTGAAATGGATGATGGGGCGCGTGAGTTCAATGACACACTTGATAATTAATTAACAACAGGTCTAGGGAAGTTCTTAGCTAAGCAAGGCATCAGATGGGGGGATCCATTATCGCCATTCCTCTTTACACTAGTAGGGGATGCATTGGCTAGGATTGCGGGGAAAGTAAGAAGTTGTGGGCCGATAGAGGGATTTAAGGTAGGGTAGATTAAAGAAGAGGTGGTGCTGTTATAGTACACCGATGACACTATCTTTTTGCTAGATGGGGAAATAGAGAATGTGAAAAACACTCTATGGCTACTACAATGTTTTACGGAATTTTCTGGACTCTGGGTAAACCTAGCCAAATGTTACATATCGGGGATAAATATGGATGAGGAAGAAGTGATTATAGCAAGCATAAATATGGACGAGGAAGAAGTGATCTCTCTAGCCAACTTTGTAGGTTGTAGCGTAGGTACGTGGCTAATGAAATATCTGTGCATGTCGTTAGGAGGTAATCCAAGGTTGAAAATGTTTTGTGATGTCATTATTTAATTGTTTTATGAAGATTGGAAAGTTGGAAATACACATTCCTATCAAAGGAAGGCCGCCTCACACTAATGGTAGCAAAATTCCAACATGCTTTTTGTCTATTTTCAAAATTCCAACAATGGTAGCAAAATGGTTGGAGACCTTGATGAGATCCTTTCTACGAGGAACATGTTGTAACACTCCATTATTGTGGGACTCACAAGGAAATAAAAAAAAAAAGAAGGGATAATACCAAGTGACGTGGAGTAAATGAGGTATAAGGATAAAGTAAAGTAACCTTATCTTTGGTGAGACCCACAAAGTTATGCTATATATATGCTCAAATTGTTGAACACAATTCGTTCTCATAATCAAGCAGAGAGGCACTGGAAAGGAGAAATAAAAGAAAGAAAAAAAAAAGAAAGGAGAAAGAAGAAGAAAGAAAAGATGATGGTAGCAGAGCCTATGTATTAAAAGCTTTAAAAAGATAAAAAATTTATATGATGTTATATTTACTTATATAAATATTTTTTTTTTTGGAAAAGAGACTATTATATTAATAATAACAGAGCCTGATGAGATGTCAAGGCTCTAAGTACATAAAAAATACAGACTATGCAAGATTTTTGCTCTTTGACATAGTCACATAGCCAATCCCCAAAACTGTATCCTTTTCCTACCTTAGTACAAGAAACCCAAGTAGAAAAAAGTAATTGGAACGTTCCCAAATAGCCATTTCCGATTTAAACCTATCCAAAAAAAGTCTTCTATTTCTTTCTTCCCATACTGTATACCAAACTGCTCATATAATGATCTTCCAGTACTGCTGCAATCTTCTTTGCGCTATGCTGTCCAGAATTCTGAAAAGATAATCAAACATAGGAAAAACAAAATCTTCATATTGCTGAGCCCATCTACTCCACAGGTGTTGGATCAACTTACAAGGACCAAAAATATGGGCACTTGTCTCCGAACTATCCCTGCATAATAAACATATGGATGGATTAAGGTTATAATCAGCATACCTTCTTTGAATGTTTTCTGCTGTATTTAACCTATTTAGATTAATAAGCCAAGCTAACAGTTTTGTTTTTGTGGGAACCCTTGTATTCCAAATGAAATCCACTGGCAGAGCACTTTGATTTGTTCTCCTGTCACTCAGCTGGGACAAAGGAATTGACCGAAAAATTTTTTGATCCTTCGCCTATCCACAATGGCCGGTCCTCGCTACTATCTTCCTCTTGATGAAAATTCTGCAACATGTCCATTAAATCACTGATTTCTTGAACACTTCCTTCTCCTATATTCCTGTTTATATGAAGATTCCACCCCCAAACTCT
>JAJIYU010001568.1:0-35061 GCA_030144865.1 Tinospora cordifolia | reverse complement strand
TATTCCTACTCTGGTTCATTCTAAACCTGCACAAACACTGAAAACCTTTCTCGGACATTATATTCATATAAAATAATATTAAAATATGCTAAAATGATGCAACGATGCTCTAAATGCATATTATACTAAATATGAGTAAATACACTACATTTTTTATTATATTAATGTACATTATACATAAAATACGTATAATATAATTAATCTGCTATGCAACTAACAGTTTCTTAGCCAAATCTTCTTAATCTTAGCTTGTTTTGAAGCTCATACTACCATCTACGAAGTTCCACAAGCAGTTCGCTGAATCTTGAAGCCATCTAAGGCTGAAACCACCAACAAAAAGGGTTGCTCACTGTAATCAAACCTAGAATACCAGAAAGGTTTGTGTTGAAGCCACCTTTAGAGCTTCGGATCCTAGGCTGTTTCAAGCCCATTTTGGAGGTGAGATTGTCCATCTTCTTCATTTTCATCTTCATTGAAGTTGGTATCTACTCAGTGTTGCAGCTGTGTAATAGAAACAGTGTTGGAACAACTATAGGAAGGCTCACACCTAAACCATTCCAGGCTCGTCCTTGAGGTAAAACCCATCATTCTATCCCTTATCATGTGTATTCAAGTATCCAAGTGGTAGAAACCAAAAATTGGAACATTTAATACATTTTATAAGCCACTGTTGTTAACTGTTAGACTAATTGTTACAACAGTGCCAATAGAAACCAGTTTGAGACCAGATTTGGAGCTATATTTAGAATACCTAAAGGCACCCATTCAGACTGAAACCAGAGGTGTTTCAAACTTCATAGTAAAGGTTACAGAAAGGTATAAAGATCTGACCTTGAGCCTTTGTGAATATGATTTGTTACACTTACAAATATGCCATGCTTGTTTGAGTTCTAGGACTTAGAACAATTTCTTTGTGAATATGATTTGCTAGAATGCTGCAGAGAAATTGATGGAATGATAGACACGATTTTAGTATTACATGTTACTGATACGAAGTATTCTTGATTAATGAATGTTTTACGACCTACATACTACAATTAGACACAAGAAATGCCCATGGAATTGTGGTTTAATTGGGGAATGAATACTAGAAAGATAGTAGAAATTATGAACCCAAAAAATTCTTGTAATCTGGCTGAAAATTCTGAGATGAAATTAACTAACCAAACCTTAGTAGATTGAGCTAAACTTTGGTGGAGAGATCCCTAAATATGTCTAAAATATGCCTACCAAATTTCAGAGCATTCTGATATGGATAAATGGATCAATTTAAGCAAATAGTCACTGCCTATCACAGGGTATACGATATTTTTACAGTCTCTGTTATTATACCTAGAAACCCTAGTAAATGATGTCCAAAAATCATGAAATAAAATTCTAGAAGAAGTTTAGGCAGTCTAGATAAAATTTGAAAAGTTTCACGTAAATTCAACTTACGTATTGATCGCTGAAAAAATCGGCAAGTTTGCTGCTCAAGGGAGCAAAGAATACAAAACTTGACTAAGTGTTCGGATTTGAGGATTTTGACCCAATTTTGATCCAAATGACATATTTTGACCCACTTCGAGCACAAACTGACCAAGAGTGACTAGGATGACCACATTTACCAGAGTTGGCCAGAGTTGACCAGGTTTGACTGGTCGATCGAAACTAAGTATGGACAGTGAGATTAGACCTTGGGCCACTGTATGGGTAGAACTGAGTTTGAGTTATGATTGATGCAGATTCGAGAGAGTACTGTAGGACTGGGCCGGTTGTCGACGGGATATCAGTGCGCAGGACCCGAGGTGAGTAGTCTGATTTAGGTGTTTTCTGTGACTTTTATTCCTTGCATAAGACTTATGCGAAATGACGTGGTTTAAATAGTTTCACATGATTTAGATACATCTGATTGATTTCGAGATGTGTAGACGTACACTGGTAGTGAGACCATAGGCTCAAGGGCCGAGCGTCGGGGTCAAAGTACTTGATGTGATTAAGGTTAAACTAGAGGTCCGAGCGCGAGGTTAGGACATATGATCGATGCGCCTAGCTTCCAACCCGCTCGAGTCATGGCACTTGAGGACCAAGCGCGGGGTTAGGGTATTCGTGGAGTACGCCTAGCTTACGACCTGCTCGAGTGGCTAGTACTCCTGACTCCGGACTCGCTTGAGTGATGATCATAGGTTGGGTTGTTGAGTTAACCTAGCTTGGATGTGTTTTTAACTGGCATTGATTTGAAATGTTTTCTAAAACTGTTGCACTGTTTATAACTATTTTCACACTATGTCATGCTTTCAAATGCCATACCACTTTTACTGCTCATGCATCATGCATTGTTTTGGAATATTGGTTATGGATGACATGCTGATCTTTCTACTCACTCAGCCATGTTGATTCTAGGCTCACTACTCTATCATTATTTCAGGTTCTACAGTGGCTGATAAAGGGAAAGTCGTAGTGATCGCCTAGTTTCCCTGACGATTCCTGTCCTCATTTCTTTTGATCTTTTGATCTGAGGTTGGTCATTATTGTGCTCGTGTACATGGTCAAACTTGTATTTTGGACTAGATAAATGTCTAATGAAATGCTTCCGCTTTGTATGTTGCTAACCTTTGCTTTTAAGTGTTCCAGTTATTTTGATATCGTCTGTTGTATGAAATTTGGAAAGGGTTAACAGTGGTCGGGAGAACTCGACTTGGTGAGAAGGTTCGTTAGGCCACTGTGCCAGTCGGGTCGCCCTTGGCATAGAGAAGGGTTCCCAACAATAATAATTTAGTACCAAAGATACAAATAAAATAAAATACAAATAAAAACTTTCATAAAAGAGTTTTTGAAAATTAAATATATTAATTTCTCAAATTAAATAAATATTTATTTTTAATATAGAATTGTTGTATGTCGTTTTTGGCCTTAGGATTTATTAAAAAGAATATCAAAAAAGAAAAATATAAAAAATACTTAAAAACATATAAACCAACTTGACAATCAATAACTATACCATTAAAAAAGGAAGAAAAATAAATAAATAAAAATTAAAAAACACATTTAACACCTCATCAAAATGTGAACAATTCATGATCATATTGGAGATTATTTTGAGTTTATTATTCATTAAGTTTATTTTGCGTCTTGTATGATATACATTCATTTGAAATTTGATGAGATGACTTTTTTTTTTAAATAAAATTTATTTCCAAATTTTTAGCTCAAACTTAGTAATAATTTTTGACAACGATACTTCAATCGGGTTTTTACCACTTTTGTACTATTTTACCATCTTTGTTCCATTTGCATCTCATTAAATACTTTACTTAAACAAAAAGAAGAAAATGAGAATAGTTCTTGAAATTTACAAAAAAATATGTGGGTAGGGTCCATTTACTTAACATCGCCTGTCTTAAAATGTGTTTATGGATTAAATCCAGACTTATAACACATAATTATTTTGTTAATCACCTTTCTAAATCAAGTGCCCAACTGATTAGCGTAGCACTACCAATTATCTTTATTAGTGAGATAAAGCATAAGATAAATAATATCCGTTATTATTTTTAAAATTTTCTTAGCTATATATGAATGAGTTTTGCAAAGAATTGAATAATACTTTCATCACCCTAATTCCAAAAGTGACAAACCAAAAATAGAATATAAGCTTCCAATCGATTAGTGTTTTCAATTAATGTTACTGATAAAATTATCATAAAAACAATGACTAATAGGGTCAGACCTTTTGTGTACTCAAATACCTGTGATAAGAAGAGTGCCATCATTTCTAACCGTTTGGTGATATCTCAATTCTCCTTAAGGCCGATCAATATGAATGTGGGAGAGTCAACAACATCCTAAAGATTAAGCAAAAGCTTCTGGACAAAAATTAACTTTGATAAATTGTCATTGACGACCATCTCCTTCTTTGTTCAAATGTCTCTCTTGAAACGCAAGTTCCATGTTGTTAAGAGCTGCAAGTTCGAGAAGTAAAGTGCCACTCTAAATTCTGTGGTCACAAGGAACAAAACTATGGTCGAATCCATATGGAAAAGTTCTAAAAATGATTGAATGGTGGCAAAAAGGTGTAATTTTTAAGAAGTTCCAGGAAAGAGTTCCTACTTAAGGTGGTAGTGCCAGCTATCCCAACCTATATGATAGGATTGCTTCAAAGTAGCGAACTATATGATAAGAAGATTTGAGGCCCTCATTGTGAAAATAAAGTAGGGTTATATAACCAGTTAATGAAAAGGGAAGTTCACCGGAAAAGATGGGATCTTCTATATTACTATGCTCATGCATGAAGGCAAATTGTCTCCAAAGATGTGAAGGGCTTCGAGCTTTAGTAGCCGGTCAAGGTTGGACATTACTTACCATGCTTGATTCTATGTTGGATTCTCAAGGCTATGATTAGAGAGCAACTACCTTTCCATTATCCTGGGAAATGACTCACTAGTAGTGATAAAGGCTACAAAGCAACTAATTCAAGAAATTAGACAATAATGGAAAGTTATTTGGACATCAACAAGAAACAAGCCTTGTAATTTCGGATATCTAAACCTTAGTTTCTTGGGTGGCTTTTGAGGTAAATGACATGGATGATTTTATCAGATTATATACATGTTTATATATAATTTGTTTGGTTTCTTAGGCATCCCTTTACGTTGCTTAACATGATAACATATTATCAGCCACAAACAAGAGGTGTGAGACACTTAGTCTACTTCTAGTTAAAAGTACGCCTTCAATCTTTCTTTAGTCCTTTGCTAGCTACATTAAAATATAAAAGGCTTCAAAACCCAAAAAAAAAAAAAAAAAAAAAAAAAAACCAAACATATATGGGGTAAAGAATCACCTTAACACAATCCTCTCTTCAATGTTAAGTTGCCAAAAACAATTCTATTCAAAATGTGCCCAAAAGATACTACTACGTGCACTATCATGGTAACTAGAACACAGTCATGAAAAATTGTTCCAACAACCATGGTAATGCAAGAAATTACCTCTGTAATCAGAGGGTATCTAATATGGTGATTTTTGAAACCTTTCAATCTTTTACATACTGTTTAGCCAATGTTTGGAGATCCCAAAAAGGGATTCTGGAGGACCAAAATAAAATAGAATGATCATAAGGAACATGAACTTAGAAGGAATGATTTACCGAAATGATTGCATGCTAAAAGACTGACAATATATGTACAGAGGTGAAACCAAATCTGTGCTGATAGAGTTGTCACATTTGGCATGTGTTCACTAGTATTATTGAGGGACTACTGAGATGGGATGAGTATACCTCTAACTCCTTTCACGTAAACATGCATGTGTAGTAGTATTTAATATTGGCCTAAGTGATAGTATTATGTACTCGATTAATTTATGATGCTTGTTATAATAATATAAGCATTGATGCATGTTAACGTATATGTCATTAGGCCATGAGTACATTGATATTGTATGAATGATCAGTTTTATGATTTTTATGGCTGGGAAATACGTGCTATGGAAACGATTTTAGATAAATATTGAATCTTAATTTAATACTTGAGTATTTGCATGTCTTATTGTTAACAATGTTGATGTTATGAGATACTATGAATTTAAGAATAGAAAACACGAAATGATACAGATCATATATAATTGAATGAGAATACAATATGAAGTATGTTTCATGATTTAAGCATGAGAATGAGTTATCAACTTATTTTAGGCTATGATTAAGTGCACGAGATGATTAATCATACTTGTAATCATCCAATTAAGATAACAACTCATATTCTTAGATTCTTGGGTAGTAATAGTCCATCGAATATTTTTTATGAAGTTGGTTGGACAGTTATTCATTAAAAAGCTTCACATGAACTCCTTGGGTCATGGTTGAACCTATTGTTTGAAAACCACTACTTAGTGGTGTAATACGTTGGGCAATGTGCACATCCACGACAGGGTCATTTGATTGGCAATGGTATGTGGGCTACCTACGCTTGCAAACTTACCTAGTGACTGGCCATAAAACAAATAACTAGTTAAAATGCCTAATGTATTGTAGTATATGTTCAATTACTATGGGTGTATATTTTATTTGATTAGATGTTAGAATTGTATGACACATTAGACCTGTAGAGCTCATTTTGCTTCTATTTTCTTTTGAGACATAGGTGCACATTACTTTGGTCAGGGAACCCCATTAACTTTATTTTGTCTTGTCTCTTTTATTCTTTGTTGTCTTCTAAGTACAGTTTGTGTATTTTAGAAAAAGTACATAATGAGTGTAAATAATTATATGTCTTGATAGTAAGGGGAACATTTTGATGTGAGATAGGCTCATAGTATTATTGGAGCAAACTTATCATGGCCTCGTTGAGACATTTTTGGAATATGTTAGATGTTGAATTAATTTTCCTTCAAGCATTATGCATGTTTTCATTTGATATTGCTATGACCATAATCTTTGAGTGAATGAAAAATAAAAAAGACATCCCCCTTCAAAATGCTCAAAACCCACAGGAGTTTAAATTAGAAAAGATTATTTTTAAAATAACATTATTCTGCTACGTGAAATGTTTTCAAAATTAAACAGAGTTTTCTCAATAACCGGTTTTAGACTTAATAAATAGGCTTAAAAGATAATTAGGGAAGGTGGGGTGTCATAGCATGGTATTAGAACCTCAAGCTTAGGTCCATCAATTGGTAGTTAGACCAACTTTTGCCTGATACCACGACACAATATCAAAGTGTTAGGCTTCAGATTTATTTGGGTAAACATTGGACTTCTCCAAGATATATAATTAGAACTTAACTAAGAAAGAAATGAGAATATAAGTCTGTGGGTCAAAAATAAACTACTAGGTCATAGACTAGAGACTTGAATCGTGTGAGCCTTGTTTGGTTGAATTCGAATTGAGAAGAACTTACATTCTTGGTTTCTGCTTGGTATGGGATTCGTAAGGATTTGAGAATGTGAGGGAAGCTCAGTCTCAGTGGATGATAGGCCATGGATGGTGAATGATTGGTTACTTTGAAAGAGCTTGTGAACATGCATTTGATCTATATGAAACTTCTGGATATATGAGACTTTTGGATGTGTGAAACTTAGGAGGCCTTAGTTGCTAAGACATTTATGGAATTGTTTAGGTGTAGTAGCAATCCTTTGTGGATGCCTCAATTGATGGATGGTGTTGGTATCATACTTTGAAACCCCGATGAAAGAGCGGAAGCTTAAAGTTTCGTTATGCTGGCATGTTGTATGATTGAATCTTTGATTGCTTGATGATGCCATGTGATGTGCTCAGTGCAGACACTTGGTGGTGAATACTTGTACTTGTCTTCGCATGCATATTTATATACTGTGTGAATATGCACAATAGAAAAAAGAACCGAATGCCACTTAATGAGAACTTAACAATCAAAACAATTAGGTTGCCAAGTAAATGAAGACTTGGAAACTAAAGCTAGAGTTACCCTATCATGGAGGCTAAAAAGCAAAGAAATAAGAATTAAATGGCTATGAACTAATGTAATATTGTGCAGATGGAGTCAATTATTGTGATGACCCATGTTTTGGTGTGCAAAATTTTCGAGTACGATACATGCATTTTCTGAAATTTTTAATGGAAATACAATGATTTACATCAATTTTTCTCAATTTTATATTATTTATTGGAGAAATGGAAAAAATGGGAAAAAAATACAAACTTGAGGAGAAAATATGTGAAATTAGAAGGAAAATGCAATTTATTGAGGAAAATAATTTTTGGGATTAATTATGGAATTTTTGGAATAATTATGAACTTTTTTGTGCAATTAATAGAATTTTTGAGAAGAAAATATAATTTTTAGTGAATTATTCAATTTGAGGAGAAAATAATGAAATAAATGAGAAATTGATGTATAATTGGGAGTTTTGATGAGAAAATGGTGAAATAACAATTTTTAATAATTTTAGAAAAAAATAAAAATAGGAATTTTCGGATATATATATATATATATATATATATATATATGTATGTATGTGGGAAAAGAAATAAAAGAAAAATGAAAAACAAATAAAAAAAAACAAATAGGCACATGGGCCAAATTCGGCCCGTGCGAATTGATTTCAGGTCGGGCCAGATGCGTGGGCCCTTGGCCTGCGCGGACTCGGCCCACAAGGGCCGAGCCGAGGCGCGTTTAGCGCCTAAGCCGCCCCACGATGCTTGGCGGCCCAGGCGCCTCCTCCTTCTTCTTCCCACGGTTTTGAAGTATTTTTAGGCAATTTTTCTGCGTTTTTTGAAGTATTTTCCAGCCAAAAACCATGGAAATCCATGGTTTGATGACCCCTGGTTTTGAGCAAGCCAATAACAAGTGCCAATTGGGCATTCAACATGAAGATTTGGAGGCCACGTGGGTGGCCACGTGCCCTGTTCTCATGCCATGCAAGAAGCTTTCCATGCAACAAAAACTCAGATTTTTGCCTAACTCCCAACTTCCAACTCTTATTCCCACCTTCCAGACCTTGAATCTCCTTCGTTTCTCATCCAAATCCAATGATCTATAGCTTTTTTTGAAGCTGATACCACCAACTACGAAGTCCCACAAGTGGTTTGCCCAATCTTGAAGCCATTTGAGACGGAAATCGTAGAGAAAAGGTGTTGTCCACAAAGTTCAACCCAAAAAAAACTAGAAAAGTTGCCTTGAAGCCACCTTTGGAGCTTTGGTTCCTTGACCATTCCAAGTCCGTTTTGGAAGTAAAACCCCTCTTTTTCTTCCTTATTTCGAGTACTTCCATGTACAAGTGGTGGAAATCAAAGAGTAAAACTCTCAACCTATTTTATAAGGCCATGAAATTGACTATCTGGCTAACTATTTTGACAATTTCTGTAGAGAGCAAGCAGCAAGACCAGATTGAGGCTCTGTTTGGAGGACTTGTAGACATCCGTTTGGGTTGAAACCAGAAGCGTTTTAAACCTCATAGTAGAGGCTACAGAGATATATAAAGAGCTAACCCTAAGCCTCTGTATTTTAGATGTTATACACTTGCAAAAGTGCCTTGTCAGTTAGAGATTCTAGGACTTAGAATATTTTCTGAAGGAAATCCCTTAGGCTTGCTATAGTGGAACTTGAAATTGAGGGTGATTAAGGTTATACTTACTTGCTGTTTTAGATGATACTTAATAGACAAATGTTTAGGGACTTGAAACCTTTCAAAATCAGTAAGATAGACCTTTGGATCAGTGCTGTAGAGAAGAGAGATTTGGCACTTGAAACAACTTAGGAAAAACTTGGGAATCTGAAAGCCAGTTTCAGGACAGATAAATATCAGATCAGTTAACTGACCAAACCTTGGAAAGTTGAGCTGAAATTTGGTGGAGAAGTCCCTAGTTGTGTCTATAATATGTATACCAAATTTCAGGCTATTCTGAATTAGGGAAGTAGGCCAATTAATCCACTAAGTGACTGCCTATCACAGGGTATACGGGATTCTTATAATCCCTGTTTTTACACCTAGAAACCCTAACAAATGGTGTTCAAAAATCACGAAATAAAATTTCGGTAAAATTTTAGATAGAATAGATAAAAGTTGAAAAGTTTTATACAAATCTAACGGTTGGATTGACCACAGAAAATTTAGAAAATTTACTGTCAGGAAGTGTGAACCCAGAAGCCCCTGTGATTCAACTGAAATTTCTGAGATTAAATTAGACAGGAAAAACTGTGTGTATTGGGATGAAATTTGGTTTATTGATTCCTAAATATGTCTAGTTTATGACTACCAAATTTCAGAGCAATCTGATATGGATAAATGGGTCAAATAAGGTAGACAGTCACTATCTGTCATATAGAACCCGAGAACACATGGTCCCTGGAATCTTGGCTAAAATTTCTATCAAATGAAGTCATAAAATCCTGTTTTAAAATTCTAGAGAAGTTTTGAGGAGTCTAGAACATATCTGAAAAATTTGATGCAAATCTGACATACGGATTGCCCGCAGAAAAATCGGCAAGCTTGCTGTGTAAGAGAGCAAGGGACCCAAATTTGACTAAGTGTTGAGGTTTGAGATTTTGAACTAATTTTGACCTTTTTGACCCAATCTTGACCTGAATAGCCTATGTTGACCCAATTTGGGCATGGATTGACCTAAAGTGACTAGGATGACCGCATTGACCAAAGTTGACCAGAATCGACTAGGTCTGACTGATTGACCAAAACGGCTCGAGTCGATTAGAACTGAGTTGGGTCGGTGTTATTAGATGTTGGGCCACTGTACGGATAGAACTAAGATTGAGTTTTGATTGATGCAGATTCGAGAGGGTATAGCAGGGCTGGGCCAGTTGTCGATGGGACATCGGCGTACAAGACCCGAGGTGAGTAGTTTGATTCAGGTGTTTCTATGGCTTTTGTTCCTTGCATAAAACTTGTATAAAATGACATGGTTTGAATGGTTTCACGGGACTTAGATACATCTGATTGATTTTAAGATATGTAGATGTATACGGGTAGTGAGACCAGAAGCTTGAGGTCTGAGCGCGGGGTCAAGGTATACGATGAGATGGGACTCAAGGTCTGAGCGTGGGGTTAGGGTGTATGACTAACACGCCTAGCTTCCGACCCACTCGAGTGATGACACTTGAGGACCGAGCGCGGGGTTAGGGTACTCGAGGGATACGCCTAGCTTACGACCTGCTCAAGTGGTTAATACGCCTGACCTACGACCCACTCGAGCGATGACTATAGGTTGGGTTTTGTTGAGCTAACCTGGCCTGGATATGTTTTTTTAACTGGCATGATTTTAAGATGGTTTTTGAAACCATTGCACTATTTATAACTGTTTTTATACTATGTCATGCTTTCGAATGTCACATCATTTTATTGCTCATGTATACATGCACTGTTTTGGAATATTGGTTATGGTTGACATGCTGATCTTTCTACTCACTGAGCCACGTGGATTTTGAGCTCACTACTCTATTACCATTTCAGGTTTTTCAGTGGTGGACAAGGAAAAAGGCGTAGTGATTGCTTGACTCCCTGACGACTCCTGTCTCAACTCCTTTTCGGTCTTCCCCTTTTCATTTGAGGTTGGTCATTGCTATACTAGTCTAAATGGTTATGTATATATTTTGGACAAACTAATGTGAATGAAATACTTCCGTTTTAGATTGTTGCTTAGTTTTGCTAATAATTGTTCCAATTATTCTGATATCGTCCCATCGCATGAGATTTGCAAAAAGGGCTTAATAGCGGTTCGGCGAACTCGTCTTGGTGAGAGGGTTCGTCAAGCCGTTGTGCCGGTCGGGCCGCCCTTGACTTAGAGCAAGGGGTCTCGACAATTATGGATAGCGATGACACTATGATTCTTATGGCCTCAAAACTAGAGATGAATTCTTACAACCTAGTTGAAAGGGAAGTTGCACACCCAAACTTTGAGGAGCTACTCATAAAGAGAGATATAGAAATGCAAATGTATGGCTTTCAGAAATTAAGACTGTAACACCCTGATCTTCAGTCCCCCAACAACAGTAGGGCCAAATTACTAAAATACCCTTGGGTATAATAAATGCAAGGAGATAAATAAATGTGCAATGAATAAAATTCATCATGATATAATAAATAAAATGTTAGATAATACCCTAAATTGGTTCTCATATAACAAACTAAAACATGTCAATGAGCAAGTCTGGCCCATTGGCTGATACATTGCGAAGCCAGTTCTCTGCTTTGTCCAAACTCAGACCCCCGTGGAACTCCTTGCGTCTTAGATCTAAGAACCTCTTTAGGAAGCAATCATGGGCAACCTAATTTACCTTTCTCACCAGGGCTACCTTTGTATGATCTACAACCCTCTCATTTGCTCTGACCCCAAGTACAACTAGTGCAGGGGGTGCTACTAGCTCAGCCCTCTGTCTCTCAGCCTCAATCCTATCCAGTTTCTCTCTCAATAAGGCTGTCTGGGCCTGAGTAGCTTTAGTAGATGCCTTGATCAAAGCCTCGAGCCTCTGCATGGGATCTTGCTTGAATTGAATCGAAAGTGTGGTGGCACTGGCTCCAGGATCCTACGTGGACTCCCACATCGAGGAAGCATCATGGTCTGCATAAAACATTAAACTTCTATCATTTTGCAAATTTAGCATATCACAACTTTAAGTGATTATAACAAAAGATAACTACGCGTTAAGGTAACTATCTCCAAGTGATAGTCTAATCCACAATGTTCAAATTCTAAATCTTAAAACTCACTAACTCCCAATGACAGTCAAATTTTCCTCATAATATGGCCACTCTCACTTGGTTCCTCTTCCTGTCAATTAGAAGTTAGAAAATTTTTGTCTATAATTTTGCCATTCTAGTTTAAGTCATTCCTAGGTTTTCCTAACTTCCATGATTATTCTAAGGTTCCATAGGTTAACAAAAATTGTTATTCTTTAATTAAAAAGTTTTGGGCTCTGACACCAACATTGTCGGGACCCCCTCCCTAGGCTGAAAGGTGAGCTGACTGACATAATGTCATGACAAACTCACTTGCAAGTTGAGCTTGCCAAAGTATTGGTAAGCCTCTTTCTTATTTATACACAACATTATTATAGTAATAACAAGAGATACGACAGTAGTTAATCAATTAATTACAATATAATTTTTTTTTAAGTTAAACAAAAAGTTTTTTCTATGTAGTAGTAGCGAAAACGTGATAGTCAAAATATCTACAATGTTTTCCTTACTTCTTATACATCATATTAACTCTCAAAATAGTAAACCATGTGACGAAACCTACCAAAATAAATAAGGTGCGCTCTACGCAATTACCACCTTCTTCCCTATATACTTAGTAGAAGAAGAATCTAAAATGTTAGAGTAGTGAACCAATTTTTCCATAGCGGCTCAGTGAGTAATATAATCTAATCTATAACTTAGAACAAGAATTCTATAAAAGAATGTCATGTTTGCATGCACAATAATAATAATGTGAATGAATGCAACAGTTAATGCATGCTAAATCTACAATGTAGTCATGCACCTTCCATTTTAAAAATGGTTTTAATGTTGAAAACACATGTTGAAGCTCTCAATAGCCTACAAGGCAATAATAAATCCACTTTAGCGGGTGTACTCGACGGTTAGGCGTATTCTCATATCATAGCGCTTCGCTAGCTCATACCTTGTGTATGGCCGCCTTAGATCCTCCATATGAGAGCCCATTTGATAGACCTGCCCAGAACGTACCCCCAGGTACAATGACTACTCGTCCTCAATGCTCTACCACATCCAATACCCTAACCCGCACCATCGGACCTCGAGATTTGACGCACATTTTCCATTTAAAAACTCATTTAAAGATTGTAAATGCATTTCAATATGTAATAACATTTCATTTATGAACATAATAACAAGTTAAGCGATAAATTAGAAAACATTACTTACAAAGATGTTCAACTACCGGTGCTCCTCTAGTGACCAGTCACGTCCCGCTGACGTTTGATCCTTCATGATCAACGTGGTTTTTTAATATCTATATAAAATTTGGCTCAAATCTAACTTATGGTACTTGGTCAATCAAATGATTGACTTGGTCAGTTATGGTCAGTACAGTCAATTCTAATCAAGCCTAATACTCGCTAACCAACATGATCGACATGGTCAATATGGTCAACACGGTCAGTTGGTGCGATTAAGCCCATAATATTAACCTAAAATACTAAAAATCTATATTGTCGATATGTGTCCCACTTTTCGTATACAATAACTAGCCATTTTCATAAATTTGGTGGTTCAATATAGTTAATAGAAAAAATTTAATTATTTCCTATGTTACACATTTTTTCCCTAATATTGTTTAGTTTTATTCATAGTGAAATTACACCCTAGTTTCAGGAGACACAATAAACTATCATCTATATCGAAAACTACACTAGAAAAACTGTAATTCATAACTTTCATAACAATTCTGAACTGAAAAGAGGTAACAATAATTTACCCAAAATATCGGATCTTCGAGAACAACAACTTCTCTTTTCCCCTTTTCTTCTCTTTTTCTTCTCTTTGTCTTCTTCTCTTTCTTCTTCTTTTTGTTTCGTCCTTTTTCTTTCTTTTCTCTTCTCGGATGGCAATTTTTTTTTTTTTGAGCAAGAATGAGATGAGCAACTTGGAGAAATGAACAACCTTTATATAGCATCAGTTTGATGGGTCCAATAACATTTATTAAGGAGATAACATTTTTTGGTTTTATCTTATCTTACACCTCATCATCTTATATATATATATATATATACAAATATGATATAGATATATGTATATTTTTATATGTATATGCAAGAATTAATTTTGTTCCATAAATTCATTTCATTTTTTTTCAACTTAGCTCCCATTAAATAATTATCATTAGTTATTTATTTATTTTATTTTTCATTTGATACACACATTAATTAATATCATTGTCGTAAAATTCACGTATTTTTATTTAATACGCACATTAATTTATATAATTTCAATAAAATTATGTATTTTTATTTATAATTCATTAATTCAAACCTGAAAATATATGTCGAACCCGTCGACTCAATGTCCATGTTTGACATGTATTTTTATGTATCAATTAATGAATTATAAATAAAAATGCATGATTTTGCAAGAATTGTATACTTTAATATGTGCATTAAAAGGAAATACATGATTTTTACAACAATTACATTAATTAATAAATGTATTAAATAAAAATAAAATAATTAAATGATGATAATATTAATAATAATAAATATTTCATAGTGGGAGTTTATTAGATCATGAAGTGATTAATTATTACATGCATATGTATATAAACAAATATAGATATCTATGCATGTATAAAGAGACAGATATATATATCAAGTGGGTAACATAGTAAGATAAAATTTGGTGATGTGGGAGATAAGAGAGAGCCATTATTTTTGACTTCTTTGGATGGTAAGACCCACCCCAATATGACTCCCTATATAAAGACTTGTTTCCCTATTTGCTCATTCCCTCATTCTTGCTCGAAATTTGCTATCTAGGAAAGGAAAGAAAAGAAAAGAAAAGGAGGGAACCAAAAAGAAGAAAAAAAAGAAAAAAAAAAAGAACAAGAAAAAGGGAAGAAAAGCAAAGAAAAGATGAAAAGAAAAGTTATCCATTCTCGAAGATCTATCACTTTGGGAAACTTATTTTTATCTCTTTTCAATTCAAAATTGTTTAAAATTATAGTTTTTCTAGTGTAGTTTTTAATAAAAGTGTTAGCTAATTGTATAACACAAAACTATGGTGTATCTTTACTGAAATTTTAGTTGGCGAGTACTGAAATATTCAAAATGAAACTTTGTATTCAATCACACTAAAATTAAGATTTTTGGAGATCAATAGGTATATCAAATTTGCATTTATGCAATTAAAGAAATAATATACAGATTAATATTATATGTCTATACAAGCTTATATATGTATAACTAATGTCACAAAAATGTTAATTGATTACATATAAAGTTATGCTTAATTATGTAATGTTATAAATATAACATTATATATATAATGTTGAATAGCATTATGAATTAGTTCACATGAAAAAAATGCGTAACATAGAAAATAATTAAAAATTTCTATTTATTGTATATTACAACAAATTTGCGAAGTGGTTATGTAGTGTATACCAAAAGTGAAACACGTGTTGACAGTGCAAGATTTTGGTATTTGGTGCAATATTGGGAGACGTGATGAGCGACTGGGAGAACGTCGACAGTCCATCTAGTCTATGAGTAGTAATTTGATGTATTTATTTAATTCTTTTATTTTACTTATGATTGTTGCATAATTGAATGCTACATGCATTGCATATTGCATTGAGATAAGACTGATCTTCAGATGTGCTGACTTGGCCTCAGAATGAGAGGTTCTGAGGTGCGGATATTTGATCATGATAGTCTTGATATACGAGTACGAATCTTTAGATGTGCTGACTTGGCCTCAAGATGAGGGGTTCCAAGGTGTAGACATTGGATCTTAATAGTTCTGAGATAAAGTTGATCAACGAATCTTCAGATGTGCTGACCTGACCTAATGATGAGAGGTTCTGAGGTGCGAGCATTGGATCATGATAACTCGAGGTAAGGCTGATCTATGGATCTTCAGATGTGCTGACCTAACCTAATGATGAGAGGTTCCGAGGTGCAGACATTGGATCCTGATAGTTCGAGATAGAGTGGTATCGTGGTACACTCTATGTATATATTTAGAGTGGTGCATGACACACTCTACTGGTTCGTGGGTAGCAATTGTACCACTTGGTTGGTGGGTCACGATCATTGAAATACGACAGTATGGGCTAGTCGGTGGGCCACGACGATTGATATCGCAATATGGCTTGGATGATGGTCACGTCCGTTCAGAATGGCAGTATGATCAAAAGATCTAAAATAAAAAACGAGTGCCAAATTTAGATATTGGACCCTTGAAGCATGGCATAATTCATGGCATATTTCATGACAAATTAGGTTACTGCATTTTTATATATTGATGATTGTGCGTGCTATTTGTTGTTGAATTTTTATTGAATCATTGTGATGTTGCCTTTTTGCATTGCATGTAGGATGCTAGACTTAAGTAGATATATCTTTTGCTACTCACTGGGCTCACATGGATATCAAGCTCACTACTCTTAACATTTCAAGTTCGTTTAGTATGGATAAGGGGAAAGTATGTTGTATGCGTGATCTTTTTTAGCCTATCCCTGGTAGGTTGTTTTGTTTTGCTATTTTTAGTATTTTAAATTAGTATGTACAAGTTTTTAAAACAAATGTAAAGTTGAACAGGACTAAGGCTTCCGCTGTTATTCCATTATTTTGTTTACCTTGTTATTGTTGCACTCTAAATACGATAAATGTTTTGATGGTAAGGCTTAACAGTAGTCGGTAAGTTTGATTGAGGAGTAAACTTGTATGACTATTGTGCTAGTCGAGCCACCCGTATGAGGTTTCAAAAGGGCTTTTGACAATGTTTGAATCAAAGCCCACAAAGTTTTTTCCCAAAGTTGGAATTAAGTAAAAATATATGAGTCCAAAAAGTTCTATTTTTCAAAACTTATTTTTGAAAATATATTGTACAGTAGTAATGAAATAGGCTCTAGGGTCAGTATGATTGCAATGTTTGTCATTGACAAATGATTGTATGCGAATTGCAGACTAAGATGCCACCTAAACGCAGTAGACCACGGTGGGTACCACAAGATCCTGCTCCTTCTCAGGATTCTGTACTGAGACCTATACCATCACCACCTACCGAACCTGATGTATATCGACGGCTCGAAAGTCTAATATGGGTCCAAGGGGAGTTGATCCAATCCTCTAGCACTGTACTAAATTAGAGGATAGATGGGGTTGTGGAGAATATGCAGCGACAACACCTCCTACAACTCCTACTCCACTTGTAGTTGAGCCAACTGATGGGGATGATGATGATAAGGTTAAAGAGGAGATTGAGGCTCCTTGTAGAAATTGTAGAGAGAGACAGAGGAGAGAAATTTCACATGAAAGACTATTGAAGAAGTTTGTGGACTTGAAACCCCAGTCATATTGGGGTGGTGTTAATCTAGAGCAAGCAGAGGACTGGCTGTTGAATGTTGAGAAGATAACATGATTGATGAAGTTATCTAAAGAAAATCAGGTGTTATTCTCTGCGCATACATTAGAGGGTGATGTTGCTAGATTGTGGTTGTCAATTTTGGCTATTGAGGGCTTGATTGAGACTTGGGCGAGGTTTAGAGAGTTATTTTTGGAGACTTTTGTTCTTGCTTCTGCCAGAGAACACAAGAAGATGGAGTTCTTGGCCTTGTGATAGGGCAATATGACAGTCCAAGAGTACACTTACATGTTTGTTCATCTAGAGTCCTATGTTTTATGGCTAGTTGCTAATAAAGCAGAAAGGGCTGGATTCTACCGTCGAGGTTTAAATAGTGATATTCGATGGGTGATACACGGTTCTAGTTTAGAATCGTTGAAGAATCAAGCTCAGATAGTAAGGACGAGCCAATACATGTATAGATTGTCCCAAGCAATACCATGTAGACTTCAGCACAAACTCCTAGTAACTAGGGATAGTGGCAGAAGAATAGGGGTTACAGGAAGAGGAAGTTTGTTTAAGGATTGACTAGCCCCCATAGATCCAGTCCACCGTGATGATGGCAGTTGTAGCCACCCCTATTCAGACATTTGAGCCACACGTGGCAGTATAACCTAGAGGCAGAGGTTGAGGTAGGAAAGACAGAGGCTTAGAGTACAAACCCCCGACACTGGCAGTACAGATGGGCCAACCAACACGGACATGAAAAGTTGTACAGAGACAAACATTCACCTGTTATCAGTGTGGACAGATTGGGCACAATAAATCGAAGTGTCCTACCCTATCAGCTTGGTCGATGGTCTAGTAGGGATATAGAGAGAGAACCCAGGCAATCACTCAACCTGATCCGAAGGCTACCAAGACTTTGGTAGAAGGTATCGTCTTTATTTTAGATTCCACTTTATATGTGTTGATTGATGCTAACTCTACCTTATCATTTATATTTGGACCTGTTGTTGATAGATTAAAACTTAGACCAGTTAGGTCATCCACTTGGCTTATATTAAGTACTGCCGCTGGGGAGTATATTTACCCCAATATGATTTGCAAGCATTGTGAGATATGCATCGATGACCTAGAAATGGTGGTAGATCTACAGGTATTAAAGTTTTTAGAGTTTGATGTAATTTTAGGCATAGACTGGCTAGCTACTTATCACACTTATGTTGATTGTTATACTAAGTTTGTAGTATTCTAGATCCTGAATCGACCTGTAGTAGTGCTCCAGGGGAGAGGTTAAGATAAACCTAGTACCCGGGCAGATTAGCAACACTAGAGGAGATGTGTGCCTTAGTGAGTGTGGTTGCTATAGATATTGGTGAACCTTCCAAGTCGAGACTTGGGGATATTCCTATGGTATTTGAATTCCCCAAGGTATTCCCTGATAATTTACTCAGCTTGCCTCCTAAGCAAAATTTTGATTTTGTCATTGAATTGGTTTCAGGGATTGAGCCAATCTCAATAGCTTCTTACCATATGGTATCTAAGGAGTTACAGAAGTTGAAGGTTTAACTAGAAGAGTTTCTAGGAAAGGGTTTTATTCAACCTAGCATATCACCTTGGGGAGCTCTTGTGTTGTTTGTAAGAACGAAAGAAATATGAGAGTATTCACTTGTGCATCGACTATAGATAATTGAATAGGGTGACTATGAAGAATAAAAACCTTCTTCCTTAGATTGATGATTTGTTTGATTAGCTGAAGGGTGCTAGAGTATTCTCGAAGATTGATTTAAGGTCAGGGCACCATCAGCTACGTGTTAGGGAAAAAGATGTACCAAAAACAATTTTTCGGACTCACTATGGGCACTATGTGTTCCTAGTTATGCCATTTGGCGTAACAAATACCCCAGCGATGTTCATGGACTTGATGTAGTGGGTGTTCAGGTCTTATCTTAATCAGTATGTGATAATATTCATTGATGACATTCTAATCTACTCGAGGTTTAAAGAGGAGCATTCAGAACATCTTAGAGATGTCTTACAGACTTTGAAAGAACACAGCTTGTGTGCAAAGCTGAGTAATGTGAATTCTGGTTAATGGAGGTCAAGTTAGGTCATGTGGTTGGAGTCAAGGGTATCTCTGTTGATCCGGCCAAGGTCAAAGTGATTGTTGATTAGCCTAGACCTACCATGGTAACTGAGATTTGTAGTTTTCTAGGTTTTGTAGGTTACTATCAGAGATTTGTATAAAATTTCTCCCGCATCGCAACATCGATAACTAAGCTAACCCAGAAAAATGTACCTTTTGTATGGATCGATAACTGTGAGCATGTATTTCTGAAGCTTAAACAAAGGTTGGCAGTTGGGCCAGTTCTTGTTTTGTCAGAACCAGGTCAAGAATTGGTAATTTATACTAATGCATCAAGATTAGGCCTTGGTTGTGTGTTGATGCAAAATGATCGGGTAATAGCATATGCTTCTAGACAATTAAAAGTTTACGAGAAAAAGTTCCCTATCCATGATCTAGAACTAGCAGCTATTGTTTTTGTGTTCAAGATTTGGCATCATTATCTTTATGGTGAACGATTCATGTTGTATTCAAATCATAAGAGCCTCAAGTATTTACTTTCTCAGAAAGATCTTAATATGAGGCAGAGGAGGTGGGTGAAATTGTTGAAGGATTATGACTTCAGTATTGAATACCATCTTGGGAAAGCTAATGTGGTGGTTGATGCACTTAGTAGGAAATGGGTCGAGACCAGCTGTATGGCTAGACACATGTCTCAAGAGTGGAGGATGATTGATTTTGTGATAGTGATGAGTATCCACGAGACTTCGACCAAGACTAGAGTCAGTGCACAGATGAGATCCCAGCCAGTTCTGCTTGCTGAGATCATGGAGGTGTAACCTCATAATGTTGATTATGTGATGTTTCGAGAGTGAACAGACAACACTTCTTGTGTGGAATGGTCGATTGACATTGATGGTGCACTGAGGTACAGGGGACAATTGTGGGTACCATATGACCCTCGCCTAAGACAGAGAGTACTAGCAAAGCTGCACCGCTTGAGGTATATTGTTCACCTAGGTACCAATAAGATGTATCATGATGCTCAATGTACTTATTGGTGGCCAGGGATAAAGCAAGATATTGCAGCCTTGGTGAAGAGATGTGACACGAGCCAACAGATTAAATTTGAGCACCAGAGACTCAGTGGTTTATTACAGCCCTTAGCTATTCTCGAGTGAAAATGGGAGCACATTATTATGGAGTTTGTGATAGGATTACCCCGGACTTAGTGGAGACACGATACTATTTGGGTTATGGTAGACAAACTGACTAAGTTTGCTCATTTCCTCCCGATGTATAGTAGAGACTCGATTGAGAAGCTGGCTCAACTATATATTCGCGAGATCGTGAGATTACATGAGGTCCCAATGTCCATTGTGTCTGATAGAGATGCTCGGCTTACGTCCCATTTTTTTGGTAGAGCTTGCAAAGTTAGTTTGGGACTAGAGTAAACTTGAACACAACCTTCCATCCACAGACTGACGGTTAGTTTGAGAGAGTGATCCGAATTTTGCAGGATATGCTCCGTACATGCGTCCTTGATTTTGGTGGTAGCTGGGAGGATCATTTAGCATTGTGTGAGTTTGCATATAATAACAGCTACCAAGCGAGTATCGACATCGCACCGTTTGAGGCATTATATGGTTGATCTTGCTGATCGCCAACTTGTTGGGTCGAAGTTGGTGACATAACAATTTTTGGCCCTACTTTTGTATAGGAGAAAAATGAGAAAATTAAGCAGATTCGTCAAAACATGAAGGCAGCTTAGGATAGACAAAAGAGTTATGTAGATAATCAAAGGAAGGTCTTTGAGTTCAATATTGGTGATCATGTACTCCTCGAATTTTCCCTCGGAAGGGGCAAACTTGGTTTGACATTTCAGGGAAACTCGCTCCAAGATATATTAGACCATTTGAGATTCTTGAGAAAATAGATCTTGTTGCATATTGATTGGTATTGTCGCCTTAGCTAGCGAGAGTACACAACGTGTTTCACGTGTAGATGTTGAGGAAGTATTACTCCAATCCCTCGCACGTGATGGACTGGAGACATATGGAATTGCAAGACGATTGTACATGTGATGAAGCTCCGGTAGCTATTATTGATCGAGCAGTAAAGAAACTGCACAACAAGGAGATACCGATGGTACGTGTATGTTGGAAGTTTCATGGTGCCGAACAGGACACCTAGGAGCGAGAGGACTACATGGCAAGTCACTTTCCTGAGATTGCGAGAGTCGCTTCTAGATTTCTTGTTATTTTAGCAAATTTCAAGGACGAATTTTGTTTTGAGGGAAGACTGTAACGACCCATATTTTGGATCTTGAGTCAACGAGTTTGACATGTATTTTCAGGTTTGAATTAATGAATTACAAATAAAAATATATGATTTTACTTGAATTGTATAAATTAATGTGTGTATTAAATGAAAATACGTTATTTTTAAGGCAATTGTATTAAATAAAAATAAAATAAATAATTAATGATGGTAATATTAATAATAAAAAATATTGTAGAGTGAAAGTTTATTAGATCATGAAATGATTAATTATTATATGAGTATATATATATACATATATAGATATCTATGCATATATAAAGAGAAATATATATACATATCAAGTGGATAATATGATAAGGGTGGTTTGGTTGGAAAAAAAAAAACAAAAAAAAAAAATTAAGAAGATAAAGTTTGGTGATGTGGGGAGAAAAGAGAGAGCCATCATTTTTTACTTCTTTGGTTGGTGGGACCCACCCCAATATGACTCCCTATATAAAGACTTGTTTCCCTCTTTGTTCATTCCCTCATTCTTGCTCAAAATTTGCCATCTAGAAAATGAAAGAAAAGAAAAGGAAGGAATGAAAAAGAAGAAAAAGAAGAAAGAAAAAGAAGAAGAAAAAAGGAAGAAAAGGAAAGAAAAGAGGAAAAGAAATGCTGGCCATTTTCCAAGATCTGTCGCTTTGAGTAACTTGGTTTTACCTCTTTTCAATTTAGAATTGTTATGAAAGTTATGAATTATAATTTTTTTAGTGTAGTTTTCGATAAAAATGTTAGCTAATTGTATGACCAAAAACTATGGTGTATTTTCACTAGAAGTAAAACTACACAATATATAAATATATATACACATTTTGTTCAGATCAACGAGTATAATATAGATATATACTTTATTTGTACCCATTTAGACATGAAAAATTTACATGGTAATTGAAAATCAACACACAGGGGGTATACCTACTAACAATGAAATTTTAGTTGGCGGGTATTGAAATATTTAGATTAGAATTCTGAACTCAATGACACTAAAATTAGGATATTTGAAGATCAATAAGTATATTAAATTTGTATTTATGCAATTAAAGAAATAATATATAGATTAATATTATATATATACAAGGTTATATATGTATAATTAACGTTACAAAAATGTTAATAGATTACATATAAACTTATAAATAATTATATAATGTTATAAATACAACATTACATATATATATATATATATATATATAATGTTTTATAGAATTATGGCTTACTTAACATGAAAGAAATGATCAACATAGAAATCAATTAATTTTTTTTTATTTATTGTGTATTACAGCAAATTTAAATTTGTGAAGAGGTTACGCAGTGTATACCAAAAGCGAAACACGTGTTGACAGTGCGAGCTTTTAGTATTTGACTCAATATTGGGAGATGGGACTGACAACCAGTAGAACATCGGCAATCGATCTAGTCTGTGAGTAGTGATTTGATTTATTTATTTAAATTTTTATTTCACTTATGCTTATTGCATAATTGGGTACTACATGCATTGCATATTGCATTGAGATAATATTGATCTTCAGATGTGCTAACTTGGCATCAGAATGAGAGGTTCTGAGGTGTGGACATTGGATCATGATAGTCTTAATATATGAGCACGGATCTTCAAATGTGCTGAGTTGGCCTAAGGATGAGGGGTTCTGAGGTGCAGACATTGGATCTTAATAGTTATAAGATAGAGCTGATCGACGGATCTTTAGATGTGCTGACCTGACCTAATGATGAGAGGTTGATCGGTAGGCTACGATTGACGATTGATATTGCAGTATGGCCTAGACCATGGTCACATTTGTTCAAAATGACACTATGACCAAAGGATCCTTAAAATGAAAGAAGGGCACTGAGCTTAGATATCGAGCCCTTGAACCATGGTATAATTCATGATATATTTCATGATATATTAGGCTACTGCATTTTTATATATTGATGATTGTGCGTGCTATTTGTTATTACATTTTTATTGAAGCATTGTGATGTTGCCTGTTGCATTGCATGTAGGATGCTAAACTTAATTAGATATATCTTTTGCTACTCACTAGGCTCATGTGGATATCGAGCTCATTACTCTTAACATTTCAGGTTCATTTGATGTGGATAAGGGGAAAAGTGTATTGTACGTGTGATCTTTTCTAGCCGATCCCTAGTAGGTTGTTTTGTTTTGCTATTTTTGGTATTTTAAATTGGTATGTACATGTCTTTAAAAAAAATGTAAAGTTGAACTGGACTCTGTAATGTAATTAATGTTAAAGCCTTCAACTGTTGTTACACTATTCTACTTATCTTGTTATTATTGTACTCTGAATACGATAAATGTTTCGATAGTAAGACTTAATAGTAGTCGATAAGTTTAACTGAAGAGTAGACTTGTCTAACTATTGGGCTACTTGTATGAAGTTTTAGAAGGGGTCTCAACAATACGTCAATCTCCATAAGCTATATTTGTTTGAAGTTATTGTGAAAAGTATGTACCTACCTTATGTAATGATTTTATGTTGTTTAGATTAGAGTAATATGATACAATTTGCTGCAATGTTTACATTTTAATAGGATTCAGAATATATACATAGATTAAATATGTTTTCACTTAATATTGGCCAATGAAGCTATATTATAACATATCATTATATACACATAACTATGCACCTATAGGATTGTAAATATTAATCCCAACAAATTAATACTGAAATTGACAGTATTAAGTTGACAAACGAAGTGTTCGAGGTTGATAATTAACTTAGGAAATTGACGACTAAGGTTAAAAGTTAAATTATAATATTACAATACACATTTATATTGTAGAATTCATAAAATAGAAATAAAATATACATAGATACATTTTATAGCTTGAAATAAAATAATTTTGTATAAATTAAAACATAAAAAATAATTTTTGGTCAAAAAACAACTAAAAATAATTAAACATCATTTAAAAAATATAAAAGGAATATATATTTATATATTATGGTCTTAGGGTTGAAAAATAAAACTGTTAATGCATTGAAATTGCATTATTAGTAAAAAAGAAATTTTAAATAGAAATTTTTGAAGACTAAAAATCAAAATTTTAAGTCGCTGGAAAATAAATTAAAAAGTATTAATAATAAAATTTTAATAAAAATATTAGTACACATAAAAATGAGGATTTCAAGTGTTTATAATAAGTATTAAATCTAAATATAATGTAAATTATGCAACAATGCCTTATTTCAAAATGATCTTTTACAGTCTATTGCCCAAAAGCAAGACTTCCTAGCTCAAAAGCAAGACAACAACAAGAAGTTCAAGACCAAATTATTATTGCTATCCATGATCGTCTGGATTTAATCCATCAAGAACTCCAAGGGTTAGCCAACTCAATCGAAAGCTATGCAAACACAACAACCCTCTTTCTTCCCTTAGAAAGAGAACAAAAGTCTCTTTAGAAGCCCAACTCTGAAACATAAGAGCTATGTCAAACAAGAATCCTCCTTATGAGCCTCACATTGTCCCTTCCCAAATATAGCCTACGCCTTGTTTTTCCTCCCTATTTCCCCTAGGTTACCAGCTCCAGCATCATCAAAAGGCTTTATCTCATCAAACCCCTTTATCTCTTTCCAAGTCAACCCCTCAAACAAACTTGCCAGAGTTGAATCCATTGACCGTCCTACTGCCATCGAATGCCTCATGGCGCAAAGAAACGATAAGGGTAAACAGAAGATGATCATGACTATTGACCAATCTCCACCTCAAAATACTCTTCCTACTTTTCTTGAATATGTTGCACAAGATACCACTCCTTCTCAAGCAAATGTTGTTGATTTAGCCAAATCCCTCCTCTCTGCAAGCTCTCATTCTTTAGACTCCTCAAACTTTGAAGAAATTTTGGCTGCTTCCTAGACAGGTGAAACTAGCAAATCTCATGTTGATCCAACTCTAGAACCTGGCGATAATATGGATACTACTACTCCTCCTCCACCTTGTTAGCCACATGCAAAAACCAATGGAGGCTCCAGTAATGGTTTTCACACCTTTAACATTGACAAGCTTCCTTTCGAGGGCTGGCCTTTATTCTTTCATGATATGCTCTCTTGGTGCCAATCTGAATTACTCAAACAAGGTGCTACAAATAGAATTGTCATTGAAAAACTTGTTACCAAATTCTCAGGAAGTTTACATGATTGGAGGTATGCCATTCAAGCATACCGCCAAATTAGTTTTCTCCAAAAATCGATCATGGAATTCTTGACACAACTCTATAGTGCCTTCATAGGACCAATCGACCACCATATTGATCACGTAAGAGAAAGGTTTCTTGCCTCTAAATGTTGCTCTTTCAACATTAAAGATTTTCAGGCCCCTTATGAGAAGATGTCTAGGCTCTTCTACTTAATCAAATGATTTGATGACAACAACTTTAAAACAATGTTTCTCTACTCCTTTCCACAGCCTGTCTCTAACAAAGCACGGATATACATGATACCAACCAGAAGAAATTTGAGAACTGCACTATTGGGGAATTATTCACTTTCATTCGGTTAGGCCACATGGAGCTTTGTTCTGATAACATTTTTCTTCAGCAACAGCTTATGATGGGCAAAACCCTCACCAAGGCATGTTACGATCCTGATTTCTTTGGTAAATGTCATCCTTATGAGCCCTACTCCTGCCTCAAAAGATATCCTTACTTTTTTACTAAAGGAAAGGACAAAAGGAAGAAGAAGGCCACTCGCTAGAAAAAGGCCTACTTGGAAGTTTTGCATCAAAAACAATTTTGCAAAATAACTTTAGACACTCATTGTTTTATCCGTAAGAAGAAATGACATTTTGCCAAACAATGCCCTAAGTGTACTTCTCAGCATGCTAAGGTTCTTGAACAAATCCATCGACTTACATATACCGAAGTCTCAAATATTCAGTCTTTATACTCTTTAAACGATGAATATTCCCTTGCAACATTAATGGCCATCTTTGACACTCAAGATGGTCTTTAGGCCTTTGTACTCAATACTAGTCCTTCCTCTCATGGACTATATAATCTTCCTCATGCCCAAGTTCAAGTATATCCTTCCCCTTATCATAACTCGATAGCTCTAGTTGCTTTGATTGACACAAGTGTTTTTGCTACCCTCATGCATCCCTCAGTATTACCAAGTGAATGGTGGAAGCCTTTCCAGCAAAACTTTAATACTTCCAATAAATCGTCACTAGAAATTACTCTTATTAATAAACCAGTCAAGATCTGGCTACATCCTTTGGTTACTTTCAAACATAGGATTCTCGACACCCTAAATCTTTCAGAGCATTTCATCATTGGTTATGATCTTCTCCAGCAAGTGAAAAATCTCAATTAGACTCCCCAAGGATTGAAGACTCATTTCGCCTTCATTCTGTGGATCTTTGTTCTTTCTGCATCAATCCAAATAGTAGATGATGATCGACGTGTTTTAGCCCTATGCCAGAAATTATCAGAGCATTGTTGTGTCGATAACCATACTAATTTTTTTGCAGAAGTGTGCCACCCCTGGTGGCATAATCCTGATTATTTTGTCCGATTGCCCTTCAAATTAAATGAAGATGTCAACACAACAAAAGCCACTCATCATGGACTGCACCGTCTCACTTAACTTTGGCATTACAATAAGTTGAGCACCTGAAGTCTCAAGGTCTTATTGAACCTATAGACTCTCCATGGGCTCGTGAAGCCTTTTATGTCAATAAAAGGTCTAAACAAGTAAGAGGTAAGCTTCGCTTGGTTATTAATTACCAACCTCTCAATGCTTTTCCTCAAGATGATAAGTTTCCTTTACCATGCCTTGAAGTCCTTTTCTAGCACTTCTCAGATGCTCAAATCTTCTTCAAGTTTGATTGTAAATCCAGATTTTGGCAATTGGGTCTTCATGCTTCAGACAGGCCCAAAACAACATTTATCATCCCAGGCCATTATTATCAATGGACAGTACTGCCTTTCAGATTAAAAATTGCACCATCTCTCTTCCAAAAGGTCATGACAAAGATCTTTTTGCCCCTCTAGCAAAGTTCGCTAATCTACATAGATGACATTCTTCTTTTTTCAAAGGATATTGATTCTCATATTGCATTAGTAACAAAGTTCTATGATCTTTGCTACTCTCATGGGTTAATGTTATGAGAAAAGAAGATGTAGCTTTTTCAATCATCCATTGATTTCTTGGGTATGACTATCCAAGATGGTAAAGTCGTTTTTCAACCTCACATTGCCCTTAAATTTCTTGATTTTCCTGATGTTCTTCTAGACAAATAATCTATCCAGCAGTTTCTGGGACTTGTCAACTATGTGGGCGTCTTTGTTAATGGATTGTCAAAGATAACCTCTTTACTTTCCTTGCTACTTAAGAAATCCCCACCTTCTTGGGACTCATCTCATACTTTAGCAGTCCAAGCACTTAAGCTCCATGTGCAATCACTGCCTAAACTAAGGATTCCCGATTCTGGCCAATGCATTCTTCAAACAAATGCTAGTGATGAATTATGGGGCACAGTCCTTCTTGAACAACTCCCTGACAACACCAGAATGATATGCGGACATAAAAGTGGTGCTTTCAAACAATCTGAACAACATTATCATTCAACATTCAAGGAAATCCTAGCCATCAAAAGAGGAATTGAAAATTTTCAGTTCTTCTTAGATGGTCATTATTTCCATATCGAGAGGGATATGTCAAGCTTCCCAAAGATGTTGTAGTTTAAATAGAAGGTCCTTCCCAACCTTCAACTCCTCCGTTGGGCCAACTAGTTCTCCTAGTTTACCTTCTCAATTAAACATATCTCAGGCAAGTCAAACATTCTTGCTAATTTCCTCTCCCGACTAAGGTATTCCTATTTTATAGGAGTTATTGGATCATCTTCCTCTCATCCTAATCCATCTGATGGAGCCTCTTCTTCTGACAATCTCATGGCTTTTCACCCTACTCTCCCTGTTGAACTCAGAAAACTTCTTTTTTGGAAAATCCCATTTCAACCAAAAATTGAGAGTTATTTGAAGATTGTTACCAGGAATCATGGTATGATATTTGGTCACATCCCTCATCCCATGTTTCCTTTTCTTTTTCCATTCAAGCTCCCCTCATATTATCATTTGCCCAAGGTTGCTTATTGTTTCCTTCTGTATCTTATTCAATCTTGGTGGATTGGATTTAGCCTTGACAAGAATAGGCTTCATGCATATTTGTTTCAAGTGAGTATTGTCACTAGTCGGTATCAATACTCTCATCCTAATCCTGATCAGACACTATTTTATAAGTTCTTATTACATTTTGCTGATCATCAGAAATGGTTGCAAGTGCTTCAGCAATGGCCCTACAGATATATTACGGTTATCTTTTATGCCCCTCTTGCCTCACCAACTGAGCATACCACCATTGGAGATGACCCTATTGCTTCTGTCTATTAGAGTTTTTCCTTCAAGGTTCTCCGATCTTATCCCAACCTCTTGTACTACAATCCCCACTTGACCACTAATGTTAGAGAACCCTGACCTATATCTCAACAGGCCCCCTGGTGGCCACATTTCTATTTCTTTTATCAATTCCAGCATGATTTGATTGAATGGAACAGAACATCACACTAAAATGCTTGGAACTCGTGAAATTGCTGGCCCAATGCTTTCCTTTACGAAAAAAAACCTTATCATAACCCAAATCACTTGTATGATGAGCTCAAGGCCTTGTTTAATCAGTTCCTATAACATCATCCACATCACATCACAGACCTTGTTTGCTCAATTGAATACTATGCGGCCCACTCTGCAGATCAATACCCTTGGCCAAATCACACCAACATCTCACCTAACCCTAATTAGCCATAAAGAATCGCTGAAGGTCAAAAAGTTATTCGTTGTGTATTGTTGTTATGCATGCGCCTAAAGTCTTTTCTCGTATTATGTAATTATTTGTACTGCATGTCTGTAATGTGTCACTTTAGCTCAATTATTTTCTCCTCTTTTCAATTCAAAATAGATATAAAAGTTGTAATTTCAATTTTTCTAGTGTAATTTTTTATAAAAGTGTTAGTCTATTATGTGACCCAAAACTAAGATGTATTTTTACTAAGAGTAAAACTACATAATATATCAATATATATATATATATATATATATATATATATATGTGTGTGTGTGTGTGTGTATGTATGTATATATGTACATAGGAAGAAGAATTTAGATGATAATTGAAAGATAACACATAGGAAGTATACATATTGACAATGAAATTTTAATTAACGGGTACTGAAATGTCAAGAATGAAATTCTAGACTCAATGACATTAAAATTAAAATTTTTGGAGATCAATTTTTATATTAAATTTGCATTTATGCAATTTGAGGATTAATAAATAAAAAATGTATATAAGGTTTTATAATGTTAAATAATAGATAATGTTATATATATATACATATAATGTTGTATAACATTATAAAATAATTCATCTGAAAAAAATGCGTAACATAAGAAATAATTAAAATATTTCTATGTATTGTACTAAAACCCAAAATTATGAAAAGGTTGGTTATTGTATATCAAAAGTGAGATATATATCGACGACATAAGTTTTTGGTATTTGGGTCAATATTAGAGGCTTAATTACACCATTTGACCCTATTGACCATGTTGACCATGTCAATCATCCAGGTCAGTGATTATTAGGTTTAATTAGAGTTGATAGTATTGACCAAAATTGAACAAATCAATAAATGGACCACGATTGACCAGGCCAATCCTTTGATTGACCAAGGATTATAAAGTTAGATTTGAGCCAAGTTTCATGTAGATATTAAGAAACCATGTTAATTACGCAAGATCAAACGCTACCGAAACTCGACTAGTTACGAAAGGAGCACTAGGAGCTAATCATCTTTGTGAGTAATGTTTTCTAATTTATCACTTAAACTTGATATTTAATTTATAAATGGAATGTTATTGCATATTGAAACGCATTTACAATTTTTAAATGGGTTTTTCAATGAAAATGTGTACCAAATCTCGAGGTCTGAGACACGGGTGAGGATACTAGATGTGATTGACCATTGAAGATCGGATGTCGCCGTACCTAGAGGTACATTCTACGTGAGTTTCCAATTGGCCCACTTACTAAGGATTTGAGGCCATCGTACAAGAGGTATGTGCTGACGGATCCTTTGAATGTTGTATGAGATACGCCTAACTATCTAACAGCCCGCTTGAGTGGATTTCTTATTGCTTTGGAGGCTAGTGAGAGCCTCGGCATATGTTTTCAACATTAAAATTGTTTTTAAAATGAAGGGTGTACGACTACATTATGGATTTACTGTTGCTTTCACTCGTATAATATTATTGTTCATGCATACATAACATTGTTTTATGGAATTCCTGTTTTAAGTTATAGATTGTACTACATTACTCACTGAGCCATTGCAGACAAATTTGGTTCACTACTCTAACATTTCAGGTTCTTCTATTGCGGACAAAAGAAAAAAGGTGGTCATAGTATAGTGCGGCATTCTTAGTTTATTTTGGTAGGTTTTCTACGCAGTTCATCATTTTGAGAGTTCATATAATGCATAAGGGGTAATGAGACCATTGTAAATATTTTTGACTTAAACGATTTCGCTATTGCTACATTTAAAGGATTGTACATAATTTATTTTTGCTTATCTTTAATTCCAGTTGCATCTATATGTCTTAGTTATTTTCGCATATCTGATGATGTTGTGTATGGGGTATGAAGGAAGCTTAACAATGTTCTATCAAGCTCGACTTGCAAGTGGGTTTGTTAGGGCACTGTATTGGTCGGTTCGTCCTTCCCCTAGGGAAGGGGTCCCGACATGATACCTATGCATGATGATCTAGTTATAATTATTTAATATCTTATTGTTGGTATGCATGCATGTGAAATGTTTACTTTGATTTTACCGTAACTTCCATTAAATAAAGACGATTAAGATATTAACCATGTATTGATAGAGTATCCATATTCGATCGTCATGGTTATTATCCCTAGAGGAGTAGGCTCAACATCGTGTATCTATATTTGATCATCATCGATAAATCTTCCATTGAGATAGGTTGAGTTTAGGGCCATAAACTAGTATTGTACTACTCTCGTGTATGGTCTCTACATAGTTTTGTTTAAGTTTTACTTACAGGTCAACCCCTACTTTACAAGTGTCCTCAATAGTTAATGCCTTTTATGAAAAGGTGTCCTTAAGGGTTGATAGTCGCTTTAGGAGTTATCCTTTCGACTTAAACCTAAACCGATAAAGGGAGATACTAAGGATAGTCCTTTTAGTCTTAATGACAACTTAATCAAAGAACTAATTGAAACGCCTCATGTTTAAAAAGTGTTTCCACATCATTGTTTTAATCATTATAATCCTTGATATATGTTTGGGTTTATCCATTGGGCTCTTTTGAGCTCACCCATTCCATTCTATTTGTTTCAGGTGAATATTGATCATCATAATTTCTATCAATCCATTCCAATGGTGCTATTGGGAGTAGCCTCGCTAATGAGGTCATTATTGGATATTGTTTGAGTCGACTATTAGACCCTATGTTTTAAATACCTTTAATTTAATGTTAATGTATCAACCAATGGGTCAAACTTATTAATGATCATGTTTTACCTCGTTATATGAGAAATGGTACACATTATTATTTAATTATTTTTATTACATCATAATTAATATTATCTAGTACATATTATGATCATTGGTTGTGAGATGGTATTGATGTAGTATGTTTGAACTTTAGTTGACCCTGTGATTATTATTTAATGTTTATTTATCTTCTTACATTTATTGCATCCAAGGACATTTTAGTAATTTTGCCCTTGTGCGATTGGGTGGTCGGAGGTTGGACTGTTACAATGGTGGTATCAAAGCTCAGTTAGTAAATAAACTAGGCAAGTGTCTAATATATAGACTGTGGACTATAGGTTTGATAGAGGGACATTTTAGTTGTGTTATTTAATCCTTAGATCTAAGAAAAGACATTAGGAAGAGACCTGGGAGATGCGAAGGGTGGAAAAATGTATCATGAATTAAAATCTTTAAGGCATAAGTTAGAGACTTAAAATGTATTTAATAACAAAACATTTGTTTGGTCAAGACACAAAATTAGGAGGATCCCATATCTCTAGTTTTTATGTGGTATAAGACACAGAGATTTAGGGGTATCGATGAATTTTAGACTAGAGACTGACAAGGCCATGTTCGGTGAATGGTCAATGACTCTAGAAGATCTTGTTATCTAATGCTCATCTAGTGTGGGATGGTTAAGTTTAGTAGGGCCTGAAAGGCCTTAGTCATTGAGACATTTGTAAAATTATTTGGATATAGTGAAATTTTTTAGTGAAAACCGATGTCGTTGAGCAAGAGTGATATGTGACATTTAAACTCCGAGGCATGGGGAAAGTTTAGGAATTTCTCTATGCTAGCGTGAAATTGTATGCTTGGTTGAATAACTATTACATGTTTGCCATTAACACCATTTTAGTTATTATTATTTGAGACCAAAATTGAACAGAATTTAGAAAAATGAACTTATGTCACTTGAATAGATCGAGAACCTAGAAATATGATTCTAGAGTCATGATAACATAAATGATTTGGGAACGTGAGACAATCATTATGTGACAACAATAGTATTAAGGATATACAAATGGACATAGTGGGGACGTTATTATCATAAATCTGGAGAAGCATTTGTATCTTAGTTTTAAACAACATATTTGTATGCAAGTAAAATTGATTTAAAATTAGTAATAAAGTTCAAATTTTTCATTTACATTGAGAATTTCACTTTCCTTTCTTTAATGGTGCTAAATTAAGTAATTGGATGCTGAAATAGCTTTTTACTTGTACATGATGGCATGAACTAGAATAAATATGATGAGGGAAGAGAACACTGATGAGCTAGTCAAAGGGATTAGAGGGCACCTGTGGTAGTAGTAGCAACAACAACTCCAATGGGTTTATCACTGGAGATGATGGCAAGGATTGTAGGTGGTAGAGTAGGTTATGAGGGCACTACCTTAGGCATAAAATCCACCTCCAATCTGATCACAACCACACCCCTAGCCTCAGGTTCATCACGCCTCCTTGCCAAATGGTCCAATGGTATTAGACCGACTTATCCCTGGTGATAAAAATATAGAAATCTACTAATTGAGTTTCAAAAGTTGCATCCAAGTACCTTTGACAATAAATCAAATCATGTGGTAGCTGATGTATGGTTTTCGAAAATAAATAAGCATTTCAATGCTTTAGGGGCAACTAACCCTAAGAGAGTGGCTTTAGCAGTACACCAATTTGTGTGACCCGCCTATCAATGAAGGGAAATGATCATTAATGAACTAGACATGAATATTTCTGCAATGACTTGGGAACAATTCAAGACATTGTTCTATGATAACCTTTTCACTATGGTAATCACTAAGCAGCTTAAGTTAAAGTTCATCCAACTAACTCAGACAACTATGACAATGTCTGAATATGAACAAAAGTTTATTAAATTATCTAGATTTGCTCCAGAACTTTTGAAGGATGAGCATTACATGGCGGACAAATTCGTCAAAGGATTAAGGGCGAAAATAAAGAACGTTATAGTTCCATTAAGACTGACCACCCTTAAGGAAATAGTGATTAGAGCATAGTTGGTCAAGCGGGACCTTAACTTTGAATTGGTACTAAACAATAAGAGCAAGTGGCCATAGTTGCAGCAGGCAGCAGGAGCCTCATAGAAGAGGTAGAATGAAAATGAAGTGTATAGGACACCACAAAACTAGAACCAGGTACAAAAAAAAAATAATAAACCATAGGGATCTAGACATCCCCAATAGCAGTTTTGACAAAGACAACCACAGTAGTAGGCAAAACAAAATCGTGCTTGAGTTGATAGAAAACATGCCAGGAGGTAAGGCTTGTGTTATCTTTGTGGTCAAGGAGTACACTTGGCTCTTTAGTGTCAGGTATAGTGTAACACTCCGTAATTTAATTAGACACGTAAAGTAATTTAAATGATAGTAAATATATATAAATACATGTATTGTACGGATTACGCGTATACGTACGTGTTAATTATGCAATTGTATTACAAATATACATTACGTATATAAATTAATTAAATTAAATAATGTGTACAAATTAATTAAATTAAATAATGGGTTCAATATAC